>JACEGR010000326.1:0-297771 GCA_014170235.1 Listronotus bonariensis | reverse complement strand
AGAGAAGCGTTTAAATAAACACAACACCATAATCTACGTTTACAAAATCCAGTTTTTGTGGTTTCTGAGTAAGTAAAATTATACAGTGGTATCTGCGTTACGTACCTATATTTTATATTTATAAAATAGAATAAAAAAACAACTTAAAAGTATTAAAATTGTCATACCAGTATTAAGCCTGACGACATGACATTACATTTAAATTTGTTTACCAAAATACATACTTAGTCTTCGGAAGTTTTTACCCAATGGAAAACTTTTTAATTATTAACTTTACAAAAACATGTGCCTTTTTATAGAAAGTCCTGCTTGATGAGAAAATACATTTCCCTTAAAATAGTTGTATGTTAGTACAGGGTGGCCTAAAAAAGACTTTTTACTAAATTAATCTACAGGGTATTTCCTAACTAGGGCACAAAACTTTAAAGGGTAATTTGTTATGTCATTATATGAAGAAAAGTTCCTATTACCATATGTCCGCAGTTGCTTTGTTTCTGAAATACAGGGCGTAAATTATTTTTTAAAAGTCTTTTTTTTACCTTGAATACGAAGCCAGATAAAAATGTATTTAAGTTGCTTTATAGGAAGAAAAATATAAAAATTGCATAAAAAGCCAGGGGTGTACATTTTTCTCTCAATAATATTGGCGGTTTTGTCCACTGTACGCCACTGGCTTTATATGTAGTTTTTATATTTTTTTCTATAAAGCAACTAAAAATATAACTTTTAAGTGTAGTATTTTTTTGTATCTGGCTTTTGTATTTAAGATATTAAAAAAAAAACAGACTTTTAAAAAAATAATTTACGCCCTGTATTTCAGAAACAAAGCAACTGCGGACATATGTTAACAGGAACTTTTCCTTATAAAATGACATAAGAAATTACTCTTTAAAGTTATGTACCGTCGTTAGGAAATAAACTTTATTTAAATTTGGAAACAAGTCAATTTTAAGCCACCCTCTGTACATCCAACCTTAAAATATTTTTATGGAAATGTATTTTTTATCAACCAGGACATTTTATAAAGAGAATTTTATTTTGTAAAGTTAATTATTTAAAAGATTCCCATTTGCTAAGAATTTTCGAAGACACGCTGTATAATACAATGATGGAATTGTTTAAGTCTAAATTTATTTTCTTTTAACATTTTAAAGTAATTTAGTCAATAAATATTTTGTTTCGGAAAAAATAATAAAACATATTGCAAATTTCAAATAAAATTTGAAAGACGGTAGTTGGATGCATGTCAGATTTTGTAGTTTATTTTAGGTTGCCAAAGGTCAAGAGAAATGTAGCATAGCAACAAATTTTTGGTCAAATAAGATATATTTTTGCATCTAAACGCAAGCATTTCAAAATACTGTTCGCCCACTGAAAGAACCGGACAACGCGACGCTTGAAGGGACAAGAGAAGAAATTTCGCACTATGGACATCCTAAAATATCATTCGACGATGATTTGGAGGCTCGTCTCCACGGCCACCAATCTATCGCCGACTTTCTATTCGCACTAAGGTATTGTTGCCAAACCATCGAAAGTGTAGGAAGAGGTTGGGGGAACATAATTATTTAGCCATAGGAAGGACATATTATATTTGGTTCATTTTAGAAAATAATGTAATATGTTATAAAATTAAATCACTTTAAGAAATAAAAAAAATAACAGCAATAACAATTTTTAAACAGGTACCCTAATCAAATATTAAATATTAAAATAAAATAGGGTAAAAAAGTTAGGATAATTAGGGTAAAAAACTGTCAATATCTTAAAACCAAAACATTTTTTGTCCCTATTTTTGTTTCATTGAGGTTTACTGACTGGGCGAACAGTACATAATATGTTGTATTTTCAGAAGTAAAGTAAGTAAACTCAACGGAACTTTAACCCAACTCAAGTCCTAACAATTATATTTCTGTAGAGAAATTATATTGGGCATATTTCCTGTAAATCAGGGGTCAAAATATTATGGTTAGTTCTGGTTAGTTCTAGTTAGACATTTTTAGTAAAAAGTTTTAGGTTTGGAACCAATTTTTTTGACCGAAGTATGCATTTCAAAGAATCTTAAACCAAGGATCTATTAGAATTTTTTTTGCATTATAGCCTTCAGGTAATGACGGGTAATGAATAATATATTTTAATAATAAAAAATATGTCTTGATAAAATATAGAATTTTAAATGATTGGCCTAAAGGGATATCCATAAATTACGTCTCCCAAATTTTTGAACTTTTAAGTCCCTCCCCCGTTCTTTTTATAGGTTGTCACATTTTTTGATGTTACATATTTTTTTAAATGTATGCATGTATTTAAAAATAATTAAGAAAAACAGTTATTTTCATTTTTCTTTCTTATTTTTATTGAGTCGCTAGCCGCTATAGAAGCTAATAGCTGTTGCGTATGGCATAAGCGCATAAACGGATAGTAAAGGTGCTAAATTATTAATAAATATAAATCAAGTTTAACAGTTTTTAAGGTTTTTTGTTCACATGTAAATTTTCTTGTTTTAGTGTTTTTAATTTTAACATGTGACGTCACAAAGTTTTGATCTCCTCTGTCACACTATGTCACATTAGGATTTTACCCTTCCCCTCACCTTACTAACGTGTGACGTAATTTATGAATGGCCCCCTATAGTAATATTTAACAGGACTCCATACTAGCACCAAATCTACTTATTCGTTACCTAAATATCTCCGTTGCAGTTTAATGCCTATAACACACAATCTTGTTCGTTGTTGCGAAAAAATATAAATTTAGTACACCATTTAAACTTGTGGAAAATATTATAAGAAATGACTTTAAATTGGTTTTACATCTACAGGGTGTCCAGTAACTCTACCGAAAAACTTTAAGGGGTAATACAATATACCGGGTCCCTACCCGTAAGAAGCAAAGAAGAGACTTACCAGAGACGTAACAGAATTATTTTTAACAAGTTTAATTTTTTTCACCCTTTCGGGGTCATCCCACCCAGGTCCGACGACCGCCCCCTAGGTGGTGCACTGCAGCCTGAAGGCTTATTGTACCTTGACCCCTACTCCTTCTCATTCACACACCATTCATTCCATAACTTGGATGGTTGTTGCTCGGTCCGCATCCCCGAGCAGAAACACCGTGTGCCGTTGCCCAAAACACCGCTGTCGCCGGACACCCATCCAAATTATGGGCGCTCATTCCACTGCTTAACTCCGGAGATCAACGCTCGCCGATACAACCGAAGCCGCCACAAGCGCGCCAAGTTTAAATTAAATCATAAAGTAATAAAAATATTTAATTTTAATATCATTTAAATTATAAGACAATTACTTAGGGATATACCCGCTTAAACAAGGGAAACCTTGAATATCAACACGAACTATGTCAAATTATTCACTAATTTTTAAGTACTTATACTGCACTAAAAACATATTTAATATACAAACCATTTATACAATATCAATAATTGAAAGTAAAATTCTATGAATAATAATAAAGTATCTACAAATATATAAAAAACGTGACCAAATTTTTACAATAATTTTAATATACATAAATGAAATTTATTTTCTTTATCTGATTAGTAGTCAGTTATCTGCGGACAGTATAGAATAAAGATGTAACGAAGATGTGTTAGAAGATACTAACCAAAGGCGCAACAGAATTATTTTTTTATTTTTAAAATTAAATAATATAGTAAATAATAATAATAATTTTTTATATAATTTAAATTATAAGATAATTACGTCATGTGGTATTTGACAGAAATAAATAAAATATTCTAACCTTAACTAATAGGATAATATTACCATATATTGTATTTAATCAATTTTTCTTTATTTTAATATTAATTACCTTTAATTAAGCATAATAATTGCATAAATTTAAATATTAACTAGTAGCCCGAGGAAGTCCTAAAAGTTATCTATTTGACTACTAAGATATTTTTGTTTAAAATAATTATCTTCCTGATTTTATAAATCACAGTTTTCTTGAATTTTAAAATGTAAATCTAAGACGTAATCAAAATAGACAAATCAACAAATTTATTTTTACCATACATTCCTGGTTTATTAAATAAAATTCAACAAATTGAATATAAGTTTATTATTTGCACAACCCTTAAAACACAAAACACTATACTATTAGAGACCATATCGAACTAAATTAACTGTCGCAAATAATTCTTATTGCCTTTGAAATTTCAAAGAAAATGTCAAAGAATTGTTGTTCTTTAAGCATTGGGTTACATTTGGATCACTTTAAAAATAAACGTACATTTTGGCTTTTCTCTTGTTTAATAAGGCTTAAATTAAAAAGCCACCTTAGATTATTGTTTCACACCCTTTTGCGTCTTCACTTTTTAAATTTTAATTCTACGTTCTTGTCTTGTGTTTAAATTATTAATAAAATAATTTTTTAAACTTTAAGGAACTTTTTTCTTCCTAGGATAATCCAATTAAAGTTTAATTTTAAAAGCAAAAACGATGTGTAACCTTAATCTAAAGGGGCTTTAGAAATTTTAGCGCTATTAAACAAAAAAATAATTTGTGTTTTTCAAGTTATCTAAATGCACTTAAAGCTACAGTTTTCTAGGTACGTGGTCTTAAGTTATCGGGAATAGGACCGTGGTTCGGAACCCACGTTAAGCTGTCCCGTCTGGCTGACATCACCCAGAACTAAAAAGACAGGGCGCACAATAAACCGAGCAGCTTCAGTGCATGGGTTATCCTGGCCCCATGCTAACGTCTAGTCCGGTGTTTGGCCTAACGTGTAAGGCGTCAAGTCGTTAAGCGCACAACCGACGTGAGGTGGGTTCAAATCCTGCCAGCAGTCAAGGTCAGAGATTTAGTGGTAAGCTCAACAAAAGAGACAAAGTGCAAAATGTATCGACGTTAATAGCCAGCAAGGACTAAGGTTATCAATCCTAACATGTTAGGCACTGCGCCCTCCGCGCCTAAACCTTGGGCTTAAGCGGGGGCTTAAGAGGAAGGTGTAGAGCTTTATAATAATTTATGGAAGTATTAATGTACTCCTTGCATTTTACCCAAATAATATTTTCTGAACATACCCCTCCTACAACCAATCAGAGAGCCGTATTTTTTCTTAAGCCGTTATTTTTAACCAATCAAAGAGCAGTTTACCCTAATAGATGGTTTCTGAACGTACCCCTTGTAATTTCAAGGTCAAAGCATACAAAACGTCAACAATAACAAAGATAGCTGTGATTAAATCATTGGCGAAACGTCGTTGACTATCCTTTTGTCAAGTTTCATTATTCTAAGTTTAATAATAAGGCTACAATGACCCATTTACTATAGGGTTACCGTTCTAATCGCTAATTGTTATCTCTCAACTATTTTTAAACAGCTGTAACGCCTTTGTGGCTAAAGATGGCGTCATGCGGTTTTCACTATTCGATAGGTATGACGTAATACTATATTTAAAAAATTTAAACCGCTCTCCCATGATGAGTCATCAGGGTTAAATTACGATTTTTGGCGATAGCGCCCGAACGGTACAACCTGGGATTTTCGCGTTTGCGCAGATCAATTTATGACCATAGCGCAAGTATCCTACGCATGGCGGCCATTTTCTAAGTAACGTGATTTTTGACATATGACAGGTGACATTTAACAGATAACACTTATGGTTTGACAGATAGTAGGGGCCACGCCCTAAACAACGCGTTGCGCAAGATTCCTAAATTTTAAATGACGTCAGAGATATTAGCATAATAAGCTAACCCGGGAGACGGAGGGCGTTAAACTGTCCTTCTTTCCCTACTAAAAGGTTCTTATCTCTAAACAAGTCATTACCATTCCACTACTTTAATAGCAAAAAAAAGGTCCTTACCCAACAATTTACTATACTTTATGTTCGCATTTCCGTTTTCGTTTATGAGGATTCGATACGAATACTGGTATTTACATTTTAGTATTCGAATACTTTAATTCCCGGTATTGGTTAGTTCTTGTTTAAATCCCGGTATTTGAATGCAGAAAACCAGTATTCGCACACTATCATTCAAAAACGGTATTCATGATACAAAATCCCGATTACTGATTAAAAACATATTTAGTTTAATACCAAATAACAAACTGGCAGATGTATTTGAATACTATTTGAATGCCAGCCCAGTACTCTTAATACTATTCAAAATACCGAGTATTCGAACAACACCCAACTCGGCTAAATTAAAATAGTTGGAACCTCTAACAATTGCAATCTGCAATGAGGTTGCGTTTATTCAGCAGCTAAATACTACAATAATACTTCTGTCCAAACTTGCATTTCGATTAAACCCAAGTGTAAAATGCTTAATGCAATGCGACAACACAAATAAATTTAAATGTTTTAGCAGCGTTCGTATTTGCGGAGAATCACTTAAAACGAGATTTTTAAATTAAAAGTGAGTATGTGCTTAAAAATATTTTAATAAACAGTCTGTTGACGTAAGTTGGCGTCATATAAGAAACTTTTGTGTTATTCATTTTATAAAAAAGTTAATTTTTAAAAAAGTTCTGCAAGGTCCAAAAATATCAGATGTTAAGTTGTATAAGGGTGTGTTTTTGTTGGAGCGACGTGGAACGAGGTTATCAGCGCGGCTCGACAAAATCACCTTTAGGATGTATTTATGTCGGAGCGACGAGGAACGAGGTTACTAGTGCGGCTTGACAAAATCACTTTTATTGTACAGTAACATAAAGATGCTTCGGTCGAGCCGCGCTGCTAAAATCGCTTAAAACAGCTCCGACATAAACACAGCCTTATGGTACAGTAACATAAGGATGCTTCCATCGAGCCGCGCTGCTAACCTCGCTCAAAACACTTCAACATAAACACAGCCTTAGTCTTGTTTAGGTTGATACAAATGTGATTTTGACGAGCCGCGCTGATAATCTCGTTCCTCGTCGCTTTAACATAAAAACACCCTTAGTTATCAACGAGGTTTTGCCAAAAATATAATATTTGCTCAAGACTAAATTACCTGTATTTTTGCTACTATCAAAAATTGTTTTAAAAATGTTTAGAATTTAGAGTATCCTCTAAATATGCAAACATGTTTAATTGCATTTTTTATATACAGGGTCTCTAAAAGGTCTGTACAGAATACTACTACAAATTCCTTGGACCAAAATACGGCTATCTAACCCAATTTAACTAGCTCGACAAATTGATCGTTTGCAAGATACAGGTTGTCAAAGTTTTTATTTTATTTCAGTTGTTTTTTAAATATTTTACTTAATATAAAACATTTTGCTACAAAATTTATTATCAAGAGGTCTTTTAGGGTAGTGAATTGAACCATGCTAATGTCTTTATTGTAAAATATTGAGGGAGCCACCTGCAGTCTATTGCTTAGATTCAAAGTGTCATAACTTTTTTATGCCCCGGTATAATATAATTTTAGTAAATAGTTTTTATTCTTCCATATCTTTTGCACCAAAAAATATCAACATTACATACATGGTTGTAAATAAAAATACCTATAAAAAAATAAAGCACTACAGACCTCTTTATATTTTTATCCAACACTTACATATAATATCTACATAATTGATCAGATTTTGATTATTTAAAGTGTACTATAAGTCACTAGTGAGCTAAAGTACCCTTTAGCTCACTAGTGAATTATAGACTTTACAAAATTTTGTTGCTGGTGTTGACAACGACAAGTAACAAATAATGGATGACGTTTTCAAATTATTATTTTTTCGATTTTTCGATTTTAAAAACGATTTATACGAAAGTGTTGGATAAAATTTTGTATTAGACACGTGAGTTATTACATATAAGTCACTTAAGAAAATTACCTCTCTCGCCCTTCGGGCTCGAGAGTTAAACTTTTCTTGCGTGACTTATATGTAATATAACTCACTTATCTAATAAATAACTATTTTTAATTAACCAACGTTTGTTATAAATTCGTTTTATTATAACCTACATTGCTTTTGGGTTATATTACTACGTTTACGTCAAAAAATTAGTTTTAAATTGAGGCGTTGAGAACAAGAGCGAACCTTCCTACAAATCGATATTAGAGCCTTTACTTTTAATAGCAAAACATATTTTAAAGCCAGTGTAAACTAATTTTTATTTTAATTATATAGGGTGTCCGAAATAACTAATTATACAAAGTGTCTCGTGATGTTAGTTTAATGATATTAAAAATACGTATTAAATATCTTTTTTTTATTTGTGGTATGATCCGCTTTGGCTCTAAATGCCACAATTCTCATATTACTATGTCAGTATTTACTAACAAAATAACCACTAGTTGTTTTATAACATTTACTTTAAGTTAAAAATTAAATTGCACATTATTACTTTAGAAAATTAAAAAAAAAACTCACATCTATATGTATTCCATTAATGGGAAAGAACTTTACTTTAGGATTATCTGCTGGATCATATCTGTAAAATTCGATATTTCCTCTGTACCACTTAACTGAATATAATTTGTCACTTTCAAGGTCATATGTACATTGAAGCGTAGAACTCTTTCCACACTCTACTATAATAGGTTCCATGTAAAGGGTAACGTTTCTTAAGCACAACACATCTGAAATAAAAACAAAAATTATTAATAACTTAATTTTTGTATAAAAGGTATTAGGTTATAAATTTAAACCGCATCTAACATTTTTAATACTTGTCGTACAAAACAAATAAAAATATTAATATATTGGGTTAATTTTGCACTTTTTAAATACGTTAAAAAAAAACATATTTTTGTCGTAGCCATCGTAAGAGATGATAAAAATCTTATTAACTGAATCCCACAAAAAAGATATTTTAAGGAGATTTTTAAAAATATCCATTTATCATTATTAGTTTCAGAAATATGACAAATACAATTAGAATAATAAGTTTAAATTAATTAATAATTATGATGCCTATTATTTTTTTCTGAATGGCCATATTTTCAAAACCAATTATTATATTATTATATACCTATAAATTTTAGTATTTTTGTAATGCTCTTTAAAATTATCTTTTTAATGGTGATTGAGTAAACAAAATGTTTTATTAAATAAATCATACTTATGTCGTACTTTGTATATCTTATGAGATAGAAGTATTTTGCTAAAAGTTACGAATACTAAAAAATAAAAAAAACTTGTACACGGTTAAAAATTAAAAAGTTGTGACGGATCTAAATTGATTACGTTTCTAATAGGAATTAAAAATTATTTTTTAGATTTGGATGGCTATATTTGCAAAACTAATTGTGATAAATATAGTAAATGTGGCATTTTTAAAACTTTACAATTTTTTTTTATATATAATATGCAGGGTGTTTTATTAAAAAGAAAAATACTTTTTGTCGCACACTGTATATTTAAAGGGTACTAAAAATTTGATTACTATTATAAAACTACCGAATAAAATACTTGTAAAAATAGGTATTCTTGACAATTATACAGAAATAAATGGGAGCTAAAGCTATTTACTGCTTGTTATTTTCTTGCACTGCAAGATAGCATCCGTGCGATGCAAATTTTTCTATAAGCCAAAGATTTTTCTTCGAAATTAATTAAGACCGCAGATTGGACAGTGTTTCGACGGATGCTACCTTGAAGTGCAAGGAAATAACAAGCAGTGAGGAGATTTAGCCTATTTTTATTTCTGTATAACTACAGAATTAACCAAATAAATTGATATTTTTGTGTATTTTGTACTATAAAAAGTAAAAACTGTTAACGGGAATGTAAATTTATCTTAACACTCGGTAAAAATAAGCTAAAGGGAATTCATATGGGACATAACAAAAATCTTGAGTTATCTGAAAATGTTTATACCGGTTTATTAACAATGAGTGTCTATCATAGCTACATTTTTTTAATGTGTAAAATTAGGTTTAAGTAATATCAATCTTTATATAGTAAATATTTCATGTTTTCGGAACTTCCGCTAATCCGAATGTGCATGTATAGTTGCATAACTTACATGGAACATACTGCATAATATCCCATTTTTGTATTCTGCATAAGAGTTTAGGCAAAATTTTGTATATCTCTGTCCTATACCTAAGTCTTAGCGTTTATGACATACTTATTTAAATTTATTTGTTAAAAATACCGTTTGCACAACCAAACATTTTTATGTAATTTCCTAGAAGAAATTTCTTATTTTTGAACTTGGGATAAAATATCTGTGCAATGTACGTAAAGGGTGGCGCTTTTTTGTTGACCTTGGAGGATATAACGAAAACTATAAGGGATAGAACAAATCTGCACAATCCTTATTTTGATTTTTAAAACAAATTAAGTGCTAAAAATCGTTGCTAACTTAATTTGTTTTGAAGATACAGAGTGTTTTTTTTTTAAATTTTGCCTACTTGGCCAGATACTTGTAACTTCATATTAGAGGTAGAATTCAGTGGCGTACCTATATTTTGTAGGTTGACTTTTATTTTATACTTATTATGCAAAGTTGGGTTTTTGAATAGAACACTTTGTATATTTTATTATCATTATTCCTAATTAAAAGCTGTAAGAAATACCATATTTATAACATCCATTTTTAATATTTTTGCAAATATGGCCATCATAGGGATTTTTTAATGAAAAACCCTGTACATTATATTACCATTGCAAAAATATCTCAAGGAGTTTAAATAAAACACCAAATTTGCTATATTTATTCCTTAGAGTTTTGGAAATATAACCATCTAAATCTAAAAGATATACAAACTAGGATTTGAAAGCTCATGTTTCCGAAACAATTAGAGAAAATTATTTAAAATGTTGTAAATTCTTAAAGGTTTTTAAAATATCTTTATAATGGTGATACAATGTACATGGTGTTTTTATTTAAAAATGCCATTTTATTATCGAACTCCTGACGATCGCTATATTTCCGAAACTGTGACAAATAAAGTATATCGAATGAAGTATTTTTTACAGTATTAAAGGATACCTTTCTATTACTGATAAAATATATAGGATGTTCTATTTAAAAAACCTAACTTTGTTTTATAACTTTAAAATAAGAGTCAATGGAAAAAATATAGGAACGCCACTGAATTCAACGTAAAAATTACTGGAACTTTTTATTTACATTTTTTTCCATCTCTAATATTAAGCGAGTTACAAGTGCTTAGCCAAATTTGCAAAATTTAAAAAATACTTTGTATCTCCAAAACAAATCAACCTAGCCATGATTTACGTTTACCATTAAATTTGTTTTCAAAATCGAAATCAAGATTGTGTAATCAGATTTGTTCTATTTTTTTTAGTTTTAGCTATACTCTTGCAAGGTCAAAGAAAAGGCGCCACCCCGTACAGGATGTTCCATTTTGAATGGTTATACGGGCCCGAGTGAAATATCAAAAATCTAATATAGGGCTCTCGATCTTCTCTATTTAAGAAACCAACTCTTATGGAAACAGTTCATGAACATTGCAATCCATATTAGGCAACTTCATGGGGATTATTAGATTGTGACTATTTTTAAAATTTTAACTTTGTTTTAAAGCTATAAAAAAACTAAAGATAGGTTGCTTATGTAGTTTTTTTTTTTGAAGAATATGTATATTGGTGTATTAAGTTGTTTTCTATGTTGGAAAGCTTATAATTTGCTTTAAAATTAACAGCTTTTCTCCGTATAAAAAATATATATTTTTTTGCTTTATTAAGGCTGTTTTTGGCTTTCTAAAAATATATATAGTATGTAATTTATAAAGGGTGTTTTAGAACTATGGGATAAAACTTCTACGGGTTATTTGGGGCAACAGTAGTAAACATTTAAGTATAGGGACCCATGTCCGGAAAAGTGTCACTACGACATTACGGTACTAAGACGCGTTAAAATTTACAAAGACGATGAAGTACCTTACTAGAATTTAATGCATTTAATTTTTGTCTTTTTTACTTGATATCATCACAATAAAATTAATACATAAAAAAATTGTAAATATAATTATTGAATAAAAAAACATTATAAATAAAATAATAACATTTTTAAACATTGACACTGACATTGTCATTGATATTTTAAACAATTGTTGTAATGATATCATGTACAAAAGGCAAAAATTTAATGCATTAATCCCTGTTTAGGCAATTCATCTTTCTAAATTTTACCGCGTCTTGGGGCTGTAGTGACACTTTCCCGGACATGGGTTCGTACACTCAAATTTTTTCTACTGTTGCACTGAATAACTCCTAGAAATTAAATTCCATAGTTTTAAAACATTCTGTATTTTAAATTTTCTAAACATTAGCGTTTTCTATAAATTAGACTGTAGGCAATAACAAAAACATTTTTTTTTCAATGCCTCTTTCTTCGGTTTACATACCCACACTTAATATTTTATTTAAACTCAAAGTTTGTATCTTTAATTTATTTAAGTTAAATCACTTATTTTTAAAAAACATACGTAGTTTTTTTTTTTAGTTTGGCGACTTTATACGCTATTAGACCACAAGATTTTAATTTTTAGGAATTTCTAATAACAAAACTTTCCTATAGAGAAATAATACAATAAAATATTATTATAACGCCATAAATGGGGTCCGTAAAGGTGGCAGCTTTGTTTAAATAATATTGGACTTCAATTTAAACATTTAGTGTACTTTTCGTTTTTTTCTAATTTTTTATTGTATCTATTTTTTTCTAATTTGTTATTGTATCTATTTTTTTCTTATTCAGTGAATTGTCGATGTAAAGTCATATTTATTAAGTTGGATATGCGATTAGTACTGACTGTACCATCATGAGTTTAAAGTTTAAAAAATGCGATTGGAAATATTTAAAATTTGTCCGTAAAGAATCGATCATTTCCCCACCATTAAAGGCTTATTGAGGTCCACTGCAAATATTTTTTGAAGTTGGTATAGTTTCTCATGGTCCAAAACCTAAAAGGCAACCATCAGATACCAAATTGATCAGTCATCTACGGGGTAATTATCGAATCTTGTTACACAGAAGAGATATTAAAAACTAAAAATTTCTTTAAAATATGCTGAAATTAAGAAAAAAGTCATATATATTTTTTTTCTACGATAATAGTAAAAATCAATTTTGGAGATTAAAGCATTGCACAATGCCGTTGTTTTATTGATTATTTTTTTAACAATTGTCTTACAAAATATTTGTAATGTATTGCGAAAAAATATTTGCACACCATTTCTTTATAGCAATTTTCGATATTAGCAAATATACAGGTACTTATCCCTTAAACAAAAATTGCATATTTAAACAAAACTTGTCAAATTTTGTCCAATGAGTTACCAAATAAGTTTAAACAGTTTAAACAAAATACTGTTTTAAGATATGCGGTAACGCCAATCTTGTTTTATAAAAAAAATAGGCATTTAGGGCATCGACTGATATAAACTTTTCTTTATTTAAAGATTTACATCCTAAATTATAAGCTTCTTTTCTAAAACACCCTGTACAAGATGTTTTCTAACTATGGTACGAAACTTAAGTGGGTGATTTCTTATGTCTTTTATGATCGAGCACTTTGAAAGCTTTACCAAGTTTAAGAAGATTGGGTCCATTGGCGTCTTAGTACGCACAACAGCCAATATTATCAAAAAAAAGTAGGCCACAGACTTTTATAAAGCTTTTTTTTCCAATAAACCAATTAAAAAACAACTTTTTAGTCTTCTATATTTTTGTCGAATCTTGTTTCGTTTTTGAGAATCCATACACATCATATATTAAAATCCAAAATAAAGAAATAAACGAATTCGACTCTAGTAAATAGGGAAAATGACAATTTTTGATAAAATACAGGACCCATTTATTTTAGGGAAAATAATTTTTTATTTTGGTTTCTTTATATCCTGTTTTCTATGGGCACTTTTTCGAAGTAATTGAAATGGCTTTTTTTTTTTCAAACAGTAGCTAAATACAAAAAAATATATAAGAATCCAAAAATGTTTTATTTTTAGTTGCCTAATTGGAAAAAAATAAAAACTAAAACAAAATGGGTGACGTACTTCTTTTCTCAATGATATTAGATGTAGTGAGCACTGAGACGCCACTGGACATAATAATACTAATCTAGGTAAATGTTACAAGCGTCTGATTAAATTAATTAAGTGTGCCAAATTTTATCTAAATTGGTTAAAGGGGTTTTAAAATACAGAGTGTCTCAAGAAAGCTATTGTGTTTTTACATTTTTGGCGCTCTCCAAAGTTAACAATTAAATTTGTAGCAGATTATTATTTTAATCCTCACAATACTTCTTCTAGGCGAATATTGTGACAATACACTTATTATTAACTTAATTAGCTATAAAAACTAAAACTGAAATACATTTTCAACACTCTGATCCTCCAAAATCATTCATTTTTAAACTAAGGCGAATTGAGTTAAATAGTCATGTTTTAGCATTAGAAATTTGTAGTACTACTTTTTTCACACCCTTTGGAGACATCCTGTACATGTGTCTTTTATTTACCAGCCTTGTTTTACACTATGGGGGATTCGCCGGACAGATTTATAAAAAATATATATGTAGCCTTTGAGTTTGCCGACTCTCCGGATTCTTAACGTGTGAAAGGTCTCATAAGACTCCAAAAACTTTGATAGCGTCGATCCGTCGCCCGGCTCCCGCTAACGTGCAGGCTGTAAAGGTGCTTCAGAAATATTTTTTAAAATTAAGTGAATAATATAAAACTGTGGGTAGTCGCTTTCAACGTAGCTGTTTTTCTAACTCGTCGAGAAATGTATGTTTGATAAATAGCTATTATATAAAACCAGTATTTTTAACATGATTTCAAAGTAAAATTAAGATGTTGAGAGCCGGACCGGATAATCCCACAAAATCTAAAAAGGGCATTAGTGCGTATATTAAATAGCAGAAAACCTGTTTTTATGTCTAGAGTGGACTAAGTAAGCTATTACTGTCCTATAACAAAAGTCTCTAATAAAAAGTTGGGCCAGTCGATCAATTTTAATAACCTGTCGATGCCATACTGAATTATGCTGCTTAGTCCACGGGAGCAAACAGTTGAATTATAGCTTACTTTGGTTGGTTTGTTATCGGTTACTCGTGTTTTTGTGTTTACTTGCTATTTTTATTATTTAGTATCCTACGTATGTGGTTTTGGTATGTTTAATTTAAAAAGTTTAATATTAAAAAATAACAGGTAAGGTATTTAGTTATTAATTTTGTATATTTACGTTCTGAATTTTACCACTTGTTGTCCTACTTTTAGTCAAAAAATTTTTATTTAGATAGTTACTTCAAACCAGCTGTTTATTAAAATAATTACAGTTGTAACAAAGTTACTAAATTTTATTTTATTTTTTATTAGAAGTTATAATTTATTTTTTAATTCCGTTATCCTTCATAAAAAATGACCAAATGAAGAATAAATCACGGGGATTCTATTTTCACTATTAAACCCGTTACGCGCAACCGCGAAATACTTAGTTAATGAAAACCAAGTAACCGTACCGCCGAATGTCGCGCCGGTGCTATCCGCGAAACCTCGTGAGACCCGCAGTTCCACTGCCGAAAAGTCTGAGATGACGCGTAAAGAATGGAGAATTTGGTTATTTAAACAGCTGCAAGCGGTACGAGAGACTAACCAGAACCTCACGTTCTCGAACACCAGCAGACAAGGATCTACGTACACCGGATGCTTATCGACTGGAAAATATTGCGGCTGCGCATTAGTCGTATTTTAGTAACTAGGAGGAAGGAACTATGTATTTACCTGGATGCTTTCTTTTTACATGGGCCCTTAAACTAAAAGTTTTTGTAAATGTCAATTTACATTCTGCACATTGAACCAATAAAATATTGGTGGATTCACTAGATTCCATCCTTTTTTAAACAAATTAAAAAAACACAACCCGGGCTCGGTACGAGTATACTTATTTATCAAATACTATATCAAATACCATAATAAAAATAATCCGTGAAATGTGAAATGAGTATTGAAAAATAAAAACCACAGAATACTGATAGACGCACAATAAAAACTGAAATGAGTGAAATGTTAGGTTAAGTACAACATGAAATTACTAAAATACGACTAATGCGCAGCCGCAATATTTTCCAGTCGATAATCGTACGGTGTACCTAGATCCTTGTCACCAGCAGTTCCAGCAGCAGCAGTACCCGAGCAGCCGCTACCGACCGAGACCAGCCGACCGTGCTAGAGCCCGAATGACCATAGGTAAGCCAAAGTGAATTCTCCTGGACGTGAATCGCCCGACAGTAACCACATAAGTAAACCACTTATGTCCTGTTATCTTGGTGGATTCTTTCCCGGATAACATAAAGGTTCCAATCTGCCCCCCTCCCGCCCGGGGCAGTAACTTCACTGGCTTAGGGCAGTATTTATAGACCGTTACCGTAAAGAATCACCGTTGACCGTATATCCTAGTAGATTTATAGTTTAATTTTTAATATTACTGGGCAGTTTAAATACAATCCTTATTTAGTTTTTAGGAAACAAATATTTTTATGATAAATTTTTTGCGATATCTCCCTAATGGTTGAATTTTGACCCCATGTTTATAAAGAACACTACCCTTTATTTTAAACAAGGAATCGCCTCGCAACAAGTAAGGAAGCACTATTAGTCATCCCATCCGAAATGTTTACATGCTAGCATTTGGGTTAGACTGTCTCCTTTCCACAATGTCTGTTTGGTTCTTTTGTGTTTAGCTAATGTTTATAATATATATACACCCCGCTATCCTTTTGGCGTCCGAAGTTATGCCTTGGCCATACACAACGGCGTCAAAATATTTACGACGTAGTATATATAGTAAATTTTTGGTGCTGTTGTGTATGGCGAGGCCTTATCTTCGGATGATTATGATTTACATTTTATTGTTTATTTAAAATTGGTAGGTTTAACAAAAAAAATGCAGGATATAAAAAAGTTTTCTACAACAAGTTTATCCAAATTTATATTTTTAAAGGTTATTGCGTAAGTGTCTCTTTAAATTTGGTTAGCAAGAACGATAGGGGTAGTCTATTTCCACTACTTTCCTTAAAAAGTGTAAACATATTGGGAAAGTGTGTTTTAAAATAGTAATATTTCGCGATATCTTACTAATGGTTGACTTTTGACCCTGAACTATCTTTTATTTTAAACAAGGAATCACCTCCCAAAATGTATCGCATTTGTTTAGAAATACCCTGTATAACTATTAATGAAGATAACTGTAAGTATCGATATCAGTTAATTTAAATTACAAACCTCACATTTTTTGTAACATTTGTAATAAGTACACAAATTATGTACATCACTCATAACACAAAGCAAATAGATTTCCAGAATTCCTTTAACTCAAAGCTTAAATAATAAAAAGAACTTTATAATAGGCGTTTTAAACTTTTTAACCTTTTTTTTGCCCGTTATCGGTGCCAGAGTAGCCACCAATACATCATTTTGGGAGAATTTTTCTTTATTTTGTTTAAGGCAAAAAGCCTGTTCATAAGGATTAATAATAATTAAAGACAAATGAGTTGTGTATGGCGAGGTCCTGTGTAATGACGCCATAAGATTGAAGTGGATATATATATTATAAAATTTTAAAACTATTAATAAATTATCTATGAGATTTACAGAAACTTTAATAAATAACATTTTATGTATTTTTATTTATATTATGGGGTTTTAATTTTGTGAGTGTAATACTGCTTTGTGTTTTAAAGATTGTGCGAATTTTAAATTTGTATTAGGTCTATTACTTTAATTTTAAGAAAAATACTGTTTACTCCTCCCCTTTAAATTATTATTGAATTATTTGAGTTAAAATTATTTTTGTTAGTGTGGGTTTTTGGTAGATTTTTGTTTTAAAATAGTTTATATCTTTTTTTTTTAATAAAATGTCCGTAGTGGTTAGTTGTTTTTCTGGGGTAAATTTGGTTTGGTTCTTGTGTATTAAAAAAATGTCTTAAAAATTTTAAAACAGTATTCATTATTTTAATAAAAATATTGTATGGAGTACATATTTTTTTTATATCTTTACTAACCTAAAGGTATGTAGTGATAATTATTTTACTTAATTTTGTAAGAAAAATGACATTTCTTTTATATACTTTTTTTATCAACCTAATGATTACTGCTTAAATTCCCATTTAAGACACAAACTTTCCCTTAAAAATGGTGATAACGGACATTCTATAGCCAAGCCCGAAGTTTTAAAAAACTAGAGTAACGTTTAAAATATGCTGTTTTAACACAAAAGTTACCAAACCAAGTGTTTATATTCAATTTGGTTTGTTGTCCCACTTAAACATCATTTTTAAATTTATTTTTAACAATTTTTAATGTTTTATTCACTGGAACATTTGTATATAAAGTAACAAAGTTAAAACTTATCAGGGTGTTATATGGAAGAATGTCAAAATTATATTCTGAAAAGGACTGTTCCACATATTCTTGAAAAAGTTGCAACAAGGAATAATAAAAAGTTTAGTGTAAACGGTTGTTGACAAGCTACAAGTGACGTCAAAAAATGGTCCCCAATTTGACGTCCTTTAAAACAACCATTTTAAATTTTTTAACTCTGACTAAAACTCTGTTAAACTACTTATATTATTTATTAATGTTTGTTGCATGCTAAAACTTTTTTTTGCTTGTGTTTTAATAAAACATAGATTTGCTTAAATAAATTTAGGTATATTGTAGCGTAACATATATATCATAATTTCCATTTAAGTTTAATAAGTTAAGCCAAAGACAATAGAACTGTTAAAATTAAATTTTATCTAAGCTCACTCGTAATTAAGAAGCAACAAGGTCTTTATCGAGTAAATCAATTACTTAAGTTAGACGCAATTAATTTTAATTGATCAGCAGGTGCAAAACCGCGTTACGACTCAGCATGAGTTTTCCCTGATAAATTCTTGACATTTTCAGCTAAAATAAATTAACAAAAGGTGTCTGTTGTTTAAAGGTGTTTTCATTTAAAAGATAAGTTTAAAAATTAAATGAAAACCTGTCATGTATACGTTTTGCCTGTTTAAGAATAAGAGATAAACGCATTTCCTAAGAAAAATATAGAGAGTATTTAAAAATGACGTACTTATAGTTTAAAAAGTATTTAAAAGTTGAGTACTGATAGTTTTTATAAGTACTTCCATAGCTTCTGCTCTGAAGAATTGTCCAGTATAGTTCCTTCACTCACGGTTCCCAAGAGAAACTCTAGGTGCCCCGCATATGCATCCCTATACAGTCCAATTGGACAGGTCCTGAATTTCCCACTTTCTTCGTTCTTTTATCCCTAGAGTTTCTAGAATGTGGAACCTGTTGCCCGCGAAGGTCTTTTCTGTCACTTTCCTCACATAAATCTACTGGAGGAATTAAGTGTTAAACCTGGCGATTGGTATAATTATATCTTTGAACGGAGTGTCTTTAATTTTCCTACTAGCAGTTTATATGATTTTTCTATTTTATTACGATCACTATACTCCCGTGATTTAATTTTCCATACATAAGGAAGTTACTATGGAGTTCAATAAATTAAGATAAGAATTTACGATCTACTTGACAAAGATTAGTATTATTGTCATCACAATTGCGATAGCTACCTAAACTTATTTGGTATAACAAATTTGGCCGCCTCATATCTACGCAACTGCAAAAACCATAGAAATTTACACCTGTTTGCACCACACACTTCCGACTTTTTGCGCATGGTACAAGCCCACAGACTAAAATCAACAAAGTCAGAATACTTTTGTCTGTCTTGCATGGTAGCCCGTAACGGCCACACACTTCAGTTTTACGTCGTTTTCGTACGAACCGACATGTACGTCGTGCAAGTATGTCGGTTAAGACCGTAGGGGGCCCTCAAGGATTAAAACAGATGGAGTGGTTTTTGCCGAGTTGGCGATCGTGTCGGCGACGAAGCGGCGTAAAACACACGATTCAGCGAACCGATTCGACGAAGCCTTTATGGTAAAGATGGATCCACATTTATTTCATTCTGAGAGCAATACCGCCAAGTACACAATAAATGATAAAGTAAACAAACCTTTTCAAGGCACATAGCGCTGACAGAACCTGATTTTATATTTTTTAGATAAATAAAAAAATCACAGCTAAAACAAGTGTCACGTACTTAAAAAAATCCTCTTATTTCGCCTCTGCCTTGCCATAAAACCGGTGGCACGTGGCGTGAAACTAGAAACTTGTCGGGTTGAATATCTTTTGCTGCAATAAATCATGGTTAAGAAAAGGGTTTATTTAATTCATCATTTTTTGTGTACTTTGCGGTATTACTTTTAGAATAAATTAAATGTGGACCCATCTTTATCAGTATATTACAAAACAGATGACCCTTTGGCGCGATTTCTACGGCAGCTAGCAGTCGTGGCTCGTCGACTCGTGTTCTGCAACCCTTGGCCGCCAAGTCGGCGAAAACCGCTCCCTCTGTTTTAGGCTTAAAATGATAAAAATGTATATATTGCTATAAGTTTTATAACTAGAAAGATAACTGTTAACTTAATAGAAGTAATAACACGTACTTAAACTAAAAACTACGGAGGTAATGTCATCTGTAAACTACAGTAGGCTGTTATGATACTTTTATATTTTTATACTTCTTATCTGAGATTTATTGACTTCCTGTATCCTGTTTTGCGCTACTTTTATGACATGCAATAAACACAGTTTTTTTCTTATACTGACACCCCTACAAAAGCCCTTTATTTTCTGGAGAATTTTATAAAGCACAAATAACCCGTAAAAAGAAAACCCATAAAGGTAAAACAACAACTGTATTATGTGTCTGAAAAGATCACTTTATAGGTTTGTTCCAGCAGGCTGTCAGAAATGTTTGCAACCGTTCGGATTCTGCGCACGTCAAATTTGTCGTTCCAGCAGTGCCATGTTTCTAACATTATACAATTGTTTGTTGTTCCAGCAGTAGTTTTAAGATGTTGGAAACATGTTGGAAACTGTCTGAAAAGTTTGCAAACTTTCTTCAAACATTACTGACAATTTTTAACATAACCTTTCTTGTATTGACGTATAAGCAGTATGTACGCCTTGTTTATTTTTAGTTCCAGCAGAAAACTGTTGCCAACATTTCTGACTAATGTTTGTAACAGTTTTTGCGTTTTACAATTGTTGCTAACATGTTTCCAACATTCTGCTGGAACAAACCATATATTTTGACCTGATGTTAGCTTTTAAATGTGTGTTATAAAAATACCCTTGCTTTTTAAACTAGGTTATGTAGCAAACCATTAAAATATAAATATACAGGTTGTCACACAATGTTATTAAGACAATTTAAGGACAGATTCTACTATTAAAAATACCAAAAAGTATATATCAATATCCGAAACTGCCTCATTCTTAAGATACAGAGTGTTAAACTTGTAAAAAAAATGTTTTTTACATCTATTCTTAAATATCCCTTACCCAATTATGTTTAAATTTGACAAGGTATGTATGGCATTGGGGTTGTAATGTTGCACTAATTTAATTACATCTGCGTCTAGAGCAGCAACTGTAGGAACCTTTTTAACAAAAAATAATGGTACGATATTGATTGTGTAAATGTGTGAAAAATCTTTGTGCTTTCCTTAATTAAGGCAAATAAAAATTCGGCTCTTGTGTCTACCGACTTTTAGGAAGACAAAAGTGCACCTAATTGTATATTTTCAGACCATGCCACAAGAATTGCGAAAAAAATCTTTTAAAAATTTGGTTCTATATTTTTTTATTAGGAATTATGTAACGAAAACCATTAATACTTACTAGTAGGCAGCTTAAAAACAAAAGATTGCGGACCCATGTTTTTAAAAAGAATTTTATTCTTTTTTAATCAAAAATCTGCCCTCAAATTTTTATTATGCCATTCTGTAATACCCTGTATAAGCAGAGATGTGTTTAAAATGTTTATTGATTCTTTAAAGATTGAATTAAATTAGTATATAAAATATTTTAATCAAAATTCAATCGTTTATTTTCATATTTTACGAAAAAGTCCTCCTTCAGCGGAGTCATGCTTTTCACAAAAAAAATGAAACCAAACCATTGCAATTAAAAAAAACATATTTTATTAAAAAATAATCGGTAATTTTGATGCACTTGTGCAATATACACATTACAATACATACAATAATCCTTTAAGCGAATTATCATAAAAATTTCACAGAGATTTATTTTGGGATCCCTTTTCTTTAACATTTACACATCTAGGCTCACTGCTGCTTTTCTTGTTTTTACTTATCGCCTTTATCTTAATAATACAAAAGTTTAATTACCATTTTCTTTAAAGAGGTGTTCTGAATTAGTGTTAGCGTAAAATTTTAATTTGGCTTAATTGTTTTGTATTGAAAAGCACAAAACCTAATATTAAATTAGAGAAAATTTTGCAGGTATCACCGGTAAGAAAAATGACAAATATATATATATATATATATTTTTTAATTCTTTAGTTTATTATTAACAAACAATTTTTTATTTCAAATTTAAACAATAGCAAAAAAATTGTTTGTGTGGGGAAATATTGGGTACTGAACACGATTTAAATATTATTAACAGAAAAGTTTGTACTTTAAGAAAGTCATATTTCTTTTTAATTAAACTACTTCTTTGTTTTTGAATACATGATGACAAAAAGCTATTTATTAACAATACAAAATATAAAAAAAGGTTTTGCTAATTCTTGCCCCGTGATGCAGTTAAAATAAGGTAATTTTTTCAGATTCGAAATTAACGCTTCAAAACAATTCCATTTACCAAAAATCATTGAAGCTATTGTGGTGTCCGATAAGTAGACAATTTCCAAAGATATTTTGGGTTTTAATTCGTAAGACCCATAATAGTAATAAATAAAAAAAAACTCATATATTTACCTATTTCATCAACAAACTAAAACAAAATTCAAACATACTTTACTTAGTATTTAAACAAAAGATCTTATTTTTAGTAACGTTTAAAAAAAATCTTTTAAGAAAATATCAAGAATCTAGAGCAATCTGTAAACAAAAATTCTGTTTTGTTTGCTTCCGCAAAATTGAATTCACCTTTAATATATTTTTCATTTACGGTTTATTGGCTTCTTGAATCTTGTATGCTGTTACACCCATAAGATGTCTGAAATCCAGTTTTCTCTTTACTCCATATATGCTACAAGGGTCCTTAAGATTTTTTCTAGTGTAAGATTTACAACACACAAACAGCCACTAAAGAATTTCTTTATATATGGTATAACAACTTTGTTATATGTCAAGAATATAATATTATTTAATAGGACACTTTGCTTTTCAGAAGGTTGTTAGATTGAAACTTGGGTTTGAAAGCCTGAAACAAAATATTACGACAAAAATAAACTTATTTTTAAAGAATACAATATCTTTAAAAAATATCAAATTTAATTAGGGTTAATTGTTATGGTACCTATTAAATCAAAAAAAAAAAAAAAACACAAAATAATAAACAGCTTTATATTAATTAATTAATTAATTTATATTAAATAAAAACCTAGTTATCGATACAAGCTAAAAGAATAAAAAAATTAACAAGGTAAAATGTACTTTTTTACCTTAGTACCTGTAACTTAAATATAATAATTTTTTACACGAATTTTAATAATAGTCTGCTTTTTAGCAATACAACGACCTAAATAGTTTTAAATACACAATATAGGAAAATTTTAAACCTATATACGGATAAACTTGGGAAATTATTGCCAAGAATAAATAATGACTAAAGCCGTGTCCTTACCTGCAACTCAACACTGTTATTAACAATGTTATCCAACATGTTTTTTCAATTTTATAGAAAAGTTATTTGTTTTTCAACCTGTATCAGTAACAATTTTTTTAACATGTTACTCAGTGAGGACACGGCTTTCCGCGTCCTCACTTGCACCTCAACACTGTTATCAACAATGTGATCTTACATGTTATTTTTTTTTAAGCAACAAGTTATTTGTTTTTTAACATGTATTAGCAACAAATTTCGGTAACATGTTTCTAAGTGAGGACACGGCTTAATGATGAAAAAAGTTTGTTAAGTACTTATTTCCTGTTAGTTAGGTAACACAGCCGCACAAAAAAGGTTTCTGCTCTGTAAGACAGATTCTGGTATTTTTGGGGGTTGCTAAATGTGTCTGGGATCTGTTTAACCCCACCATGTCAAGGTCAAGGTCACTTTAAGGTAAAATCATTAAATTTCATCGAAAATAGACGACAATCGTGGTAATTTTATGTTTTTGGAGTTACTAAACCCGAATCTAGGGCCCAGTTTGACCCTATCAGGTCATAATCAAGGGTATTTCAAGTCCAAACCATCAAAGTTTATCGAAAATAGATTACAATCATGGTATCTTTGTGTTGTTAGAATCCGTAGTCAAATTGATCTCTTGACCCCATTAGGTCAAGG
This sequence comes from Listronotus bonariensis, assembly GCA_014170235.1. Taxonomy (NCBI): domain Eukaryota; kingdom Metazoa; phylum Arthropoda; class Insecta; order Coleoptera; family Curculionidae; genus Listronotus; species Listronotus bonariensis. The sequence goes on along the minus strand of JACEGR010000326.1, from coordinate 273,457 downwards.
TCAAGGTTATATCAAAATCAAATCATCAAAGTTTGTCGAAAAACAGACCAATCAGGGTATCTGTCTATTTCAGAATTAATGGTCAAGTTGACCCAATTAGGTTGGAATCAAGGTCATATCGAATTTAAATCATTAGAAGTAATCGAAAATAGACCACAATTATGATATCTTAAGGTTTTTGGGTCGCTGACCTTAAAATGACCTTGACTATGACCTGATGGGGTCAGACTGACCCCGGATTCAAATTCAGCAGCTTTAAAAACATAAAGTTACTACAATTGCGGTCTATTTTCGATAAATTTTGATGATTTGACCTTGAAATAACATTGCCTGAAGAGATCAAACCGACTACAGATTCTGATTCAAAGACCCCAAAAACATAAAGATACCATGGATTAGTTCTTCGGACCTTCAACTTTTTTGTTGGGCTGTATTTGGCCTCAGGCATGGTCCGTTTTTCAGAGCTGCAACTTTTTTTTGTGTGGGCGGTGGTGGGTAGTCGTTTAAATTTAAAAAAATACTGCAAATTTTAGGGACAAATGATAAATAGTAAAATATTTTTGTTTAAGAAATAATTAAACATTGTGTTTACACAACTTTGTTAAATTTACCAGCTGATTTTTTGTCCTTTATCAAAAAAATAACCAATACACAAGTCATAATAATATTGTATTTGTATAAGTATAATCCATTATCAATTTTACCCTATTTTTAAGCGATAAAAATTACTCTAAATATTACTGATATGTATATCATATTAAAGTAATTATACCTTATTATTTCCAAAGCAAAAAATAGGTAAGTTCTAAATTTTTATTATTAATAATTTTTTGTAAAATTAGATTTTTTTTGTAAATTTTAACTAATTGGAAATTTTTCTAACATAACAATTAACTAACTTTTTTTTCTTTTTTACTTTTAGTCACTCTTTGTTCTTAGCAATCATATTCCAAATTTATGCGTATAGGGTAAAAAATCCCCATGTATGTGTATTGTTGTTTATTCTGCGTTTCTGGAATGTTAAATAAGGCCCATTTAATTTAAAAGTATACTGATTACAATTTGAAACATTAAAAGTTGTGAAATTTTCTCCTAACTAAAGAGAATGCTTGTATATTAATTTTAAACGTACAAAAATATTGTTTGCACCTCTGGCGTAAAGCACTTTTACGCCCACAGCTGATTGTTTCCCTTGCGGAGCTCGGGCAACAATTCTCAGCCGCGGGCGTAAAAGTGCTATTTTACGCCCTTGGTACAAAAATAACTATTTTTAATACGTTAAGTAAAATAGTAAAATAGTAGTGCCGCCGCGGTAGTCCCAGGTTAGATTTACAGCAGGGAATTTTTTTTAATAGTTAAAAATACCGCCTATGTTGGCAAAACCGCGTTGTCTTAAAGATGCTGTAAATTACAAGTTTTAGTACTTGAACCACGTTGACGAAACAGGAAAAGATGGGTTAAACATATAATAATCTGACACCCACGGTACTTCGGTACATAGGCACGTGCTTTCGTAAGTTCTCACGAAATGTACAAAAAAAATGACAATGCAGAAGCACATTTTACTCCAATTAGCTAAAATTTTAGTTAGTAATGATTTTGTGACATCATATTAGGTAAATTGTTGCATTTTTGTTTTAAATATTACTTATACCTTATTTATTCTAATATAATTAATATGGTAATCAGGTTCCCACAATTTCTTTAATTACACCGGTCTTCAATTTTCCTTTTGCTTCTTCTAATTATTTTACATGGTTTTTCCAGATAAAATGTTTTTGAATCAAGATGCATATCGAAAAATATGTATAATGTCCAGTTATGGTGTAATAAAAAAAGGGGTTTTACTATAAAAATGTAAATTAAAAATTGTATTATTAAGGTAAAGAAAACGTAGGTCATTCAAAGACACAAAAAAAATTGTTACAGCTTCTTAAAAATTGCATTTCACTTAGTAGTTTCTTATATTTTTATATCTTCTGTAGGAGTTGCACCCAAACTGACCAACAAAAATGGGCAAGCATTGATCCTGACCATTTTTCATTGTATCTCTTTTTTATAGGTGGAATGTATTGATGAAACTTTTTACTATGTTCATCTGTAACTGCACCAAGATTGTCGGAAAATAAATCCAAGTGCGATTTTAAAAAACGAATTCTTAGCGATATGTTACACTTAGCGGATATAATCCCGGGATCCTGCCCCATTACCAGTCCCGAAATTTTCGAGAATAAATTTTTAAATCCCGGGATTTTCGCGATTAATAAATAAATTTCATTTTTAAAAAATAATATTGTATGAAACGCGGTGGCAAAAAAATAAAAGTAGTTGTATATTTGGCATGTTTAATCTTTATATTTATCATGCTTTTGTTTATTTAATTATTTTGCAGACCAGTGTGTTATTTAACGCTATTCAGTAATAATTTTATTAACTTAAATAGCCACTGTTATAATTTTACTTTTAATTAAAGACTTGTTTTAATTTGAAAAGAACAAATAAATATTATTACAACTTTTTAGAACAGGTTCTACTCCCTTAGATAACATACAACAGGGTATACGAATGCAAGATGGGAAATGTGTTAAAAGCAAATTCATTTTGCTGCGTTGTTCATGACCACGTCTGACTCCGCACCACTATAAAAGCATTGGTTATGCGCAGTCAGTACGTAGTCCCGACTAGATTCAACATATTTAGCAAAATGAATTCGCCTTTGACACATTTTCTATCATGCATTGCAGAATTCGAATACCTTCTTGTAGAGATGGGTCGTGAAACAACATTGATGTAGCATTTCTTAAGAGTCTATTTTATTACACCCGGAGCATTCGCTGACGTCAAAAATTATGTTGTTTATGTCCAAGGTCTGTAGATTATACGGTTCCCTCATAAGCCTTGCAATAAGGTGAACCATACGTCATCAGATTATCTTTCGTAAAGTTATTAATAGTAGTAGTTGTAATGTAGCTCGTATTTTTATTTGTAATTTATTTATTTATTACTTTTAGATATTTTACTGCCTACTTTATATTATTGGCTTAAAATTACTACCCGTAAAAGGTATATAGCAGAAAATCGTAATCTTGTGACGCAATAGACTGGTAAAAATGTTAAGCTACGATTCGCTGGAAATTTACGAGGCAAACTTTTTCTATGCACCTTGGTATATGTCAGCAATGTGAATGCTAGTTTGGCAACATTGTCTACAAATCGTTTAAAATTAAAAAAATTGAGGTAAATTATTGCTGTTATTAGTCCTTAATACTGTGATAACTGTGACTGTAGATAGTTTATGGCATCATTTTTAAGTATGTTTAGTTCAAATACAGAAATATTTTGTTTGATCCAGGAGCAATCGAGTGCTTCCAGCGGAAACCCATCACTCCCTTCTTGTTTGCTATCTTACTACGTTCTCAAACTACTAGCGACATCAATTCTTTATGCTAACAACTATTACATTATTCAATATTACCGAAATCCTACGGTCCTAAAATCTAAAATGCTGATATACTTACTTTTAAATTTTTACTTTAGCAATGTACTTATACAGGGTGTTTTCTAATTGGGGTAAGAAAATTTAAGGACGTATTTCTGAGCCTTTTTATAAAAAAAGTTTATTAAAGTATGGATCCTTAAATTTTTTGTTCTTATGATACAGGGTGATAAAGTTTTCAAAAAACCTAAAAGTTAAAAAAAAACGTTTTTTAGTAATATTTGTTAAGCTAGGTATATCATTATTTAATTAAGTATTTGTTGTTACATATTTATTAATAAAAGAAATACGCCCTTAAATTTTCTTCACCGCAATTACAGAAGCACCCTGTATAAATAGTAAATAAATAAAAAAAACAAATTTATTTTAAAAACAGCTTTTTTTTCTTTAAAAACAAAAAAATTATTTAGTTAGTTTTCCTAAACAAAACTTTTGAATAGATAAATTTATCTGTTTTAACAGCGCCAAATTTCGAGGCTATAACCAACTGTTTTGATGCTCCACGTAAATTTAGTTTAATACCCCACTACCTAATCCTCAAACGACAAAATGCCACGGGAATTAGTACAGCAGCGGTAGCCGTGTCTGCCAGTTCCGGGGTCCCATATACCCCAGTGTGTGGTGCACGTAACTTTTTGTGAATAGTAAATTTTCTATTATTGTTGAAATTGTTCGTAAAAGTAAGTATGTTTTAATCTTTTTATATAAAAAAGTATATATACATTTTGATGTAGGCAAAAATGTCTCGTTGGCAGCGAGAAAGGCCTTTGACTGAACTAGAACTGCAGGATGAAATGAATAATTTGTTATTGGAACTATCAAATGATCCCTCATTGCCTGAAAATGAACACACCTCTGACGAAGACTCGGACTTTCTGGAGGAGCAAGAGCCGTCTGATACTGAACAAGAGCTGTCTGATAGGGACGAATCAGAAAGCGATGCGGACATTTATGAGGCAGGCCCATCTAACATCAAGAAGTCAAGAAGTTCAGTAATAAACGGTAAAAATGGATACAGATGGAGTTGTGAAATACCAGAAAAACGGGGAAGACGGCAAAGTAAAAACATTGTGAGTCACCTACCTGGTCCAAAAGGTGCAGCCAGAAATGTAAGAAATCCATTGGAATCATGGTCATTGCTGTTTTCCGAAGATATTCTGAATAAAATAGTGCTTCACACAAATGAAGAAATTGAAAGAAAATTGGAAACCATAAATATCCGACAAACTTTTCATAATCCTACTAATACTGTAGAAATAAAAGCACTTATAGGACTTTTATATTTTTGTGGTACCCAGCAGTCCGTACATTCGAATTTACAGGAACTTTGGTCCTCTAAATACGCAAATTCTTTGTATAGAGCTACTATGCCCCTGAATAGATTTGATTTTCTTACTTCCTGTGTCCGATTTGATAATAAGGCTACTCGTGATGAAAGAAGGCAAACTGATAAGTTTGCTCCTATTAGAGAAATATGGGAGATCTTTGTGACAAATTGTAGGGAATGCTACACGCCGCATGAATACTGCACTATCGACGAGCAGCTGATGGGCTATCGTGGCAAATGTCCGTTCAGAATTTATATGTCTTCGAAACCAGATAAGTATGGAATGAAAATTCTTATGATGAATGATGCTAGGACATGGTGATAACTGGTTTTCATCAGTAAACCTTTTTGATAAAATGTTAACTGAGAAGAAACTAACCATGATAGGAACCCTGAGAAAAAACAAACGAGAGATTCCTCCAAGTTTTCTAAGTGGAAAGAAGGAGGGTGATTCAAAGTTTGTATTTGACCATAATAAAACTTTGGTATCATTCACGCCAAAGAAAAACAAGGTTGTATTATTATTATCAACAATGCACCACTCAAATATCGTTGATGAAGTTACAAAAAACCCATTATAATTTTGGATTATAATAGCACCAAAGGGGTACCGACACGTTCGATAAGCTGTGCCATACTTATTCAACTGCAAGGTGTACTAGAAGATGGCCAATGAAATTTTTTATGGGATGCTTGACCAAGGGGGAATAAATGCTATGGTTTTGTACAACTTTGCCGGGACCAACCAAAAATTTCGAAGGCGAGAATTTCTCAATACACTTGCGTTTGATCTTATTGAACCTCATTTGTCAAGTCCAGGTTGGAGATCACCACTTTGCGGAAAGGATTGAAAAATCTCATTAGAGGTATTCTGGATATTGACGAGCAGCCTCGCGAATTGTCAGTTTTGCAAAAAGTGCACGGTGTGTGGATTTTGTCCGAGATCTAGAGACCGTAAAACCAAACTGGCGTGTTCCAGGTGTCATATTCCCATGTGCAACGAACATAGAGGCTTAATTTGTACGGACTGTACTGAACAAGTTTGAATAAAAAGTGTTTTCGTTTTTATTTTTATGTATCTTACAAAAAAAATATTGAGTTGTTTTTTAAGTTTATTTAAATACAGAACGTACGTTTTCGTTGACAACATTTTAATTTTGACTAAAGCATTTTTGTGTTTAGGTAGGAGCGATTTTCCTGATAAAATGTTAGATTTTTCAGTTTAAAATTATATTTCAATTTATGTAGAATTTTGGATTAAATAAATTAAGTTCCAAAAGATATTAAACTTGTTTTGTTTTCGATTTTTGTTAATAATGAGGGAGAAACTAGTGGGGTATGACACACCCCAATGTGTGTTTGGTGTACTCAGAATATGGAGGCTGCTTCTACGGAGTGGAAGGACCTTTTTTTTTTGTTGCTCTTCAAACATTTTTTTAGGTGGGAAAATAGGTGCTCCGGGAATTTTGCAGGAAGCCTAGGGCGCTCTCAAACAGTGTAACGGCCCTGTTTAATCATTCTGTACTTAACAAATTTTATTGGTAATAATATAAAAAATGGTATCCCGAAATAAATAAAAAATATTTCTTGAAAAGGGGAATTTTGTCTCCTAGTGTGTAATATGTACCTAATATGTATGATATATGCTATAATCCTAATATGGAATAAGGTGTAATGCATATAAGTAGGAAAATAATGTGTGGTTAAAAATAGAACCATACACATTATGAGGAAAAAAATCTTTACTCCCTGTGATTTATTTTTTGATTTAATATTTTTTTATTTTTTTACTCGTTTATCAAAAAAACTTAAATAAAAACGCAATAAAGGCAATAAAGAAATAAAATGCACAAAAAGGTACATATACAGGGTTTCCCAACTCTATTTATACACGAAGTAACTCGTCCTTGTTTAAGATACAAAAATAAACCTAAAATAAAATGTATTTACGAAAACACTCTTTTATTGACAGAACTAGTTAATATACAAGGTGTCTTAAAAACATAATTTTCATTGTCAGATAGGTTTTTGAATGAAACACCCATGTATATTTAAACCAATTTGATAATTGTAATCTCTGTACTAAATTCTACATCAAAAACGTATAACACACTATATGTCAATTAATGCTAGTTTTCAGGATATTAGCAGTATGCTGATTTACTCACAAACGATTAAAAGTAAATAAAAATAATATTTTGGTTCTAGCCGATTTTAATGAAATTTGGTATAAAGGGTTTGTTTGGGCGCTGATTACGTGTCTAAAAAATGTTTAGTCGGGCACTTTTCATTCTCGAGATATTCATCATCATACTTGATACCCAAAACTAACCTACATCACTATTTCCCCCTTCTTTTTGCACTTAATTCTTGAGTTTTTACTAAATTGATACTTAACATTTGATTTTCACCTCTAAAAACCCCATTTTTCTATTCATTTTTCCCATTTTTTTCATAGAATTGTAAAGCTTCACTTTCAATCGCAGTAGCTCTGGCGGTGCCAAGGCTGCGATCGAAATAAATGAAGGTGAAGTTTTGCAATTTTATGAAAAAAACGGGTAAAATAAATGGGAAAATGGGGTTTTTGAAGGTGGAAATCAAATATTGAGTACCAATTTAGCTTTTAATCAAAAATTAAGTGCAAAAAGAAGGGGAAAATAGTAAAATCAGGTTAGTTTTGGTTATCATGTCTGATGATGAATATCTTAAGAATGAAACGACTCCGAATAAAAATTCTTTCAGATTCGTTATCAGCGCCATAAAAAACCCTATACCAAATTTTATTTAAATCGGCGATGCGTCCGATTTGTAAATATTTACCAAAAATGCAGTAGGTATAATAAACAGTCGTAGCTAATAAATTTAAATATCTTGGCTTTTTTAACTGGAAAAAGAACAAGTCCGAAATAGAATCACACTTTAAACTGAAAATGTGATACAGTGAGTCGCAGATGCAACAAAATTGAACCCAACAACGATCACAAATCTAAAGAAAAATAAAATAACATTTGACCAGGATTACGCTGTAAAAATTTCTTCTAAGCAAAAAAACGCAAAAATCACAATCACAATACGTTAAAAAAAGGAATTTGGGACACCATTTATTCTATGAATATTTTAAGTTTTCCATCAAATCCATAAGAAGATAAATCAAAAGTGTTGGCTTCAAGTGGAAAAAATTAAACAAAAAAAAATATTTGATGGACATTCCAGATATTGTTTAAAAAAAATATATTTTTTTAAAATACATTAAAAATTAAACACTAGGTCCTAAAGGTTTTACTACAGTTTTCATTAACGAGACTTGAAGTTTTAGCAAGGGGTCATTTCGTAATAGCTGGCAAGATGACACCAAGCGCCGGAATTCAAGAAAAACAATGAAGTTAAAAATATACTGTTTTTGATTTCTTTAATAAATTAACACTAGTGTCTTATTAATCTTTAGAATTCTGTTTGTTTTATATTTTTATAGCTTATATAAGTACCAATTTTTTTTTATAGGTCTATACACACAATGTGGGAGATCTACTCGTATGTACTATGAACACGGAACTCTACTTATTAATTATATTAAATTTATTTTCTTGAGAATAGGTGCAGAAATGATTAAGGTTTAAAAAAGTAAGGTTATCTTTAATTTTTAGGGTCATCGTTATATTGTGGTCCACGCCGAGCCGGAAACAAAGATGGCTTTATTAAAGTCGCAAATTTATTACTTAAAAGTGGATCGAAGACGGGGGTTTTGATGACAACATGAACAAAAAAACTTTGAAAAGTGGTTTAAAACTCAGCTGGTTCCCGATCTTCCACAAAAATCAATAATAGTTATAAAAAATACAAGTAACCATTCTTTCTTGTTAAAAGAAGATAATTTTGATCACAGTAGATTACTAATCGAATGGTGGAAAAAATCACTTTCTAGGAAAGGCCATGAAAGATCAAATATGGAATATTGCACGCATTAATTACGTTCGAAAAAATACTTTCTTGATAAATATGGTAAACCTTTAGGACACAAAATTTTGCGACTGTCACCATACCATTGCCAGTTTAAAGAAATTGAAATGGTGTGGTCGGAACTTTAACGAAAATACGATCAATATATTTCCAGTCTTAAGGGTTTTACTTTAGAAGTTCTGGCTACATGGTAAAGGGTAATTAACAAAATGTCTATAGATCATTGGCAAAAATATGTCATTTGTATGGAAAATGTAATTCAAGAGGCTTGGAAGGCAAAACAAGTTTATGATGCCTCTGTCATTCCGCTACTTGTAATTACGACTGACGATGACGAGAATATTTCAGACTTTAGTTCTTACTCTCTTAATACTGAAAAGACTGATTAAACTTTTTTGTTCTTTTTAATTATTTTATGATCGTCATTTAAGTATTCAAACATATCGATACAAGTACATTGACTTGACAACGCAATTTGTTTTTTTGTTTTTTTGAAGATTGGTATTTTTATTTCATTTTGTCAACATATTAATCAAAGCAGTGTTGTTTTTTTATAAACTAGTTTAAAAACTTGTTGGCTTTTTATTTCTTTTTGCAAGTTAAAATAATTTTATTCCGTTATTTTTTTATATTTGTGATCGTTGTTGAGGTCAACTTTGTTACATTACCTGCTCTTTGTATTCCATTCTTAATTTAAAGTGTGATTATGTTTTAAACTGGGTCCTCTTGTAGTTAAAAAAAAGCCAATATATTATAAATGCAAAAGAATAAACAAATTTATGCAGTGTACAGGTGTACGCTGAAATAGACAGGAGCACACTAAGGAATTCCATTGGCGAGGTAAATATACTTTCTAAATTATGGCGTGATTCAGTGTCGGACTTGGGACTATTTGGCCCACCGGCAGGGCCGTATTAACTGTTTGAGGCGCCCTAGGCTAGACTACCCGGACCGCCTATTTTCCACCAAAAAAAATTTTGAAGAGCAAAAAACAAAAGGTCTCTTCCTCCTTTTCGCGTCTATTTCATTCCAAAGCACCTTATAGCGAAATTAGTCACCAACAATCCCCACCCGACTAAACTTTTTTAAAAACTCCCCTGTCTGGCGCCTCTTCTTTTTATGGCGCCCTAGGCTGTAGCCTAGTCAGCCTAATGGATAATACGGCACTGCCCACCGGGCGAAAGTTCAAAATGGGCTCCGGGTGGAAAAATATTTAATGGTCAGACTTAAAATTCTATATTTATAATGAAATAGGTATACAGGCAGCATAAAAAGTCCCCGTATACTATTTACTTCGTAATTTTTATGTTTTTTTTTCAGTAAAGCAAAGGTGGGCAAGTACCTATGTAACTAAATGTATAAAGAAAACCTAATTAAGCTTTAAATATAAACTTTCTTATTTTTTCTTATAAATTTGAATATTTGGCTAATTATAAATTATTTACATTAATACATTAAAAGTAAATGGTGTTTAAAATCGTAAAGCATTTTTGTGTTGACAGCATGTACGAGGGGGAACCCAAAAAAAAACCGGAATAGTGCAGCCGCGAGAACAGCATGCGCAGTATACATGTCCTCCGCTAAGTATGCATAGCGCAACTCACAGCCAATTCAGTGCCGCCTAGATCATCGCTCTTGCTTAATTCGTTTGTCTGCAGACATTGTTTCTTCTTAACATCAACGACCTTCTCTCGTCCACAACTAATTCCATTCATAGTTTTGCCGACGCTAGTACCCTTCACTCCAATTTTCAGGTTTCTAAACCCATCACTAAACCTGATTTGAGAAACAAACGCAGAGCGATGCAGATATCTCTTCGCAGGATCTTAATTTAATATTGGATTGGGGCGCCAAAAATCTTGTCCATTTTAATGCATCCAAAACACAATCATATTCCTTGTCGCGAAAAGAGTCACCAAATACTCATCCTCCACTTATGAGCGGCCAAGTTTTACAGAGCAAGGACACCTTCAATCTTATGGGCGTCACATTTGATAGTAACCTCAACTGGCATAAACACATTGTATCTATAGCCACGGCAGCTTCAAAAAGCTTGGATTTCTCTTTCGAGCCAAAAAGTATTTTTCCCCTTCTAATTTATACACTTTGTATGTGTCCCAAATCCGACCTCCCTTGGAATATTGTTCTCATATCTGGGGCATGGCGTCCCCCACAACCCTAAGCATTCTTGATTCCATTCAAAGAAGAGCTATTCGTCTCATTAATGATCCTTCACTTAGAGAAAGGCTTCCCTCTCTTGCCCATCATCGGGCTGTGTGGGATTTATCGCTTTTTTATAGGTACTTCCATGGCTTCTGCTCTGAAGAATTATCCAGTATAGTTCCTTCACTCACGGTTTCCACCAGAGAAATTCATGGTGCCGTGCGTATGTATCCCTATACGGTCCAACTGGACAGGCCCCGAACTTTCCACTTTGTTTGTTCTTTTATCTCTAGAGTTTCTAGAATGTGGAACCTGCTGCCCGCGGAGGTCTTTCCTTCCCTTCCAAATCTTCAAGTATTTAAGTCCCGTGTCAACAAACTCCCTCTTACCTCGCTTAAGGCACCCACGGTACGTTAGTATTTAGGCTTTAAGCCTTCGTGGTTTGTCCAAAGATAAAAAAAGTCGAGTTAAAACATGACGTGCTTTGAACAAGCATCTTGAAATTGATCCACTGTTTTTGTCTAAGGTCATTCCGGGTGATGAGTCATGGTGCTATGGTTACAACCCTAAAACAAAACAACAGTCGAACCAATGAAAGAGAAAAAGAAAAAAACGAGAGAAGAACTTTCAGCCATTACTGAAGATGAGTACTAAAAATGTTTTGAACAAAGGAGGCACCGCTGGGACAAATAATGTCTTTATGTTAATAGAGAATAATTTAAAGGTAATACGGTATTTTTGTAAAAAAATCAAATATGTAGCTTTTGAAAAACAATTCTGATTTTTTTGGTACCCCCTCGTATGTAATAAGGGAATTAACATAAAACTTTTAACGTTATTAACTTGTATAAATCATCTTTTATATCTTCATTTTTTTAATAAATCTTATTCTACACATGTATACTTATAATCTTGTAAGATCACTAACCTTAAGCTTTGTTTTTAAAATTTTTACTTTTAATAGTGATCGCTTAAAGTTTATTGAGTGCAGGAAAAAATCAATACATTTTTAGACACAATAGATTAAAATGAGTCAATTAATGTAAACTAAACTTCGGTAATAGATTAAAACGAGTCAATTAATGTAAACTAAACTTCGGTAATAAGGAATGTTTTCGTCGTTAAGGTAGGCATCATTTTCGAATTTTAATTAAAATAAAAATTTAAAAATTAGGCATAATCACCAATCTGATAAATTATCACGTTTACGATTAAGACTTTAATTTCATTATTTTTAAAATTTTATAAATCGATACTTGTATATTTATAACAACTTGAATTTAAACATATTTCTAACATCTTTCTTAGAATTCGCCCCCTGTTAACACCTGTATCAAAGCTCATATTTTAAGTTTTTTTCAGTGTGTTTGGCCCCAAAAGATTTATTACATAGATTTCGGTAGCACTAGACAAACAAAACGCGACTACGTTAAAAAATTGGCCATCGTAGTATTAAAATATGACTGCAAAAACAAACAAACAATTTATTGCAAAAATATTTAGGAAATATCAATAATTTTGCGCTTTTTAAATGTTTTTAATATTTAATTTGTTTTATTACATACTACATATAGAGATACCTTTTAATAAGATTATTTTTATTTCTTTGAATTTATTCTTCACTTTACGTCCGTGGCCTTCCAGTGGCCCCTAAGATTTGGCCCACGGGGCATTTGTCTGGTAGCCCGGTGGCCCAGTCCGGTGGTGGTGGTGTGATTTTGCTTACAACTACGACATTTAAGTTATAGTCGTACCTTAGTACACAGCGAAGTCATTTTAGCAGTTTAAGTTAATAATTTTTTAGTATTCTAAAAAAATGTATTTCATTATTATCAGGTCGAAACTACAATGTCGCCATGCGTAGCAAAGCTTCAAGTTTACAATTTTCTTTTATTGCCTTTTAACCAAAACTCGTACAGATATCGCGATGCCGCGCGTTTCTGTTTTCACTTTTGGAATATTAAATTTGGATAGTGTATAGTTTACATTTATCTATTTAGTTATTTACAGTTGCCTTTGCATAATCAGGGAAGTTATACTTTAAATTTAATACATTAGGCTAAAGAAACGAATAGATACCAGATTATGTTATTTTTCCATGTCTGTTACTGTGTCTCTTACAAGTTCTGGTTCTGGCGTCATATGGAACCGTTTTGAATATTAATTTTACAAAAAAAAGGTATTCTTTATTAAAAGTTCTGCCTAATTTAAAACCCAACAGGCAATTACTAGATAATAAATTGTATCAATTACACTGGTCTACAACAAAACCCTCTTAAAAAAAATGCGATTAACATGAAACATTACGGGTTCTAACTTTACATCTGCTTTTAGTTTTTGCTATGACAATATAATTTTGTGTAAAACCCTTTTTTACGGCTTAATTGCACTAATTTTAAATTTTTGTGTGACGTTCTTGCATAAACACGACTTTATTCTGTATATATCGTACTTGTATACACAAAAGTAGGGGAGCCCAAGATGCTAAATTTGCAGTTACTCGAGTGTCATAGAGCCCTATTGGGTTGCAAAGTTTAGATGATAAAAATTAATAAATGAAAAAGGTCCTATCTGTGTACAATGCCAAACTCGCATTATGTTAACTTATTACTTTATTTCATATAATCATTTTACAAAAAACAGTTTTTACTTAAGCCTGCGTAAGTATTAACATAATTATTTAAACCAACCTATCATTTAATTTGTTGGTAATCAGTTATTTAACATAATGCGAGTTTGGTACTGTACAGAGAGGGGTCTTTTTTCATCTGACCTAAAAAATAATATATTTCAACGTCCACGAAACACGGATGCATGGTTTCTGAAATAAAAGGTATTAAACTTTTAAACCAATTAGGTTTTTGTTAAGAATGGAAAAAAACAGATAAGACTTTGTATTTCGTGCAATTTTTTTAATTCTAAAATAGCGTTCAACTGTTCAGTTGTAAATCTGTAAATCGACATTTATCGACATCATGGCATAATCATGGCGTGACTGTTTAATTTTTTAGATGTGAATTTTATTCGTTTATAAAAGTTTAAAAGATTTTAATTGTTTGTTTAATGTAATCAATGTAACGATTTTATTGTCGAGGGCCTGTTATGTCGCCCAAAGTTTATTTTCTCCTGTGCATAACCTGACAAGTAGCACTGAAGATGGCAATAGGCCAAAAGCGCTCTACGCTATTTTAGATTTTAAAAAATTTGCACGAAATACAAAATCTCCTCTGTTTTTCCCTGTCTACCTATGTGCATACAGACATTCTATTTTAATTTAATTTTAATTTTGTTATTAATGTTCTTTATATGGCTTTATGTGCTTTAAATGTCTCTGACAAAAAAACGCCACTAACTTTTGTGCAATTTTTATATATATTTTTTTTTTAATAGGAAAATAAAGGTAAAGCTGGTATCCTTATAATTTATCATAGCATGCTTTTTCGAAAAAAATCTTTTGTATTGCATATTTTTAAACAATTACACTATAAATAAGGGACGTTTTTGTTTAAACATTGCATTTTATAATATTTATTTATAATTTTTTGAAACACTAACAAACACTTAGTTAAATAACAATAAAAAGTAAACCAACAAATTTTCTTTGGGTGGTTCACGGATATGCAATTATGTGGATTTGTTTTTTAACCATGCAGGATACGAAAAAATTTAGAAGGCCAAAAGCTTAATATTTATTTGCCCAGCCCAAACAAAATTTTAAAATGTTTGTCAGTCAGTGCCGTACTTTTTTTAACCGACTTCAAAAAAAAAAAATGGTTATCAATTCGCCTGTATATGTTTTTGTCAAATTTGTTCGTGTTGGTACAGCTCGAGATGCTGGACTTAATAAATTTAATCAAGTTAAAGCAAAGACAATTATAGTTCCACTATAGACACCCAGAACAATGCTAAATTTTTGGTCATCAGCTTGGACGCTCGCTTCGTGGAATTTATGAAGCGGGTATCCATCGAGTACACACATAAACAGTACGTATAATTTGCGGCTTCATAAATTCAGCCTAGCCAGCGTCCAAACTGATGCCCAAAAATTGCATAGTTCTGGGAGACTATAGTGAAACTACAATTATCTTAGATTAAAGCTAAGTTGACGTCTTAGAGTGGCTTTTACAATATCCAGTCAATCCTTAAGTTATTATACTCCAACCTTAAAAAGAAACCATATTTGGTAAATATAGTTGACAATGCATTTGACAGTTTTTAAATTTAGGTAGGACTTCAACCACATACTAATATAACCATGAGTTTGTAAACACAACATTCTAAAAGTTGCTCTTAGTGCAGTAAAAAATTCTGATAAATTGTATTATTAATAAACACTCTGTATCCTAAAAACAAAGCATTTTCAGACCTTTGCTTATATTAACTTTCTTTTTAAATTAGCTTATGAATAATGGGCCCTAATTTTTTTTAATGCAGTTAGAAAACATCGTGTATATTTTATATGTCATACCTTTTAAAGTTTAAAGTGTCAAAATTTAAGAAATATAGTACTATGAGGCGTGTGGCAAAAGCGATATATTTCCAGACCACAGTATAAATTTTACTGAACGATGTTCTGCCCGAGTCCAGGGACCACCTAGAAGCTGGAAATATTCTTTTTCTCTACTAGTTGCGCACATTCTATATTTGTCCGATCAAAAGAATTTTTGAATGTTTGTTTTAGGTAGCATTAAACATTTTTTTGGTTTATAAAATAAAAAGGATTACTTTTTATAATATTGTTTGATCTTGGTAAAATACAGTGTGTCTACGTAAGTTGGCATCCATATGGAAAACTTTTTATTAATAATTTACAAAAAGTGATTCTTTTTAAAAACTTCTGCATGGTTTAAAACCTAAAAAGCAACCATCAGATATTAAATTTTATTCGTCATCTACGAGGTTTAGCCAAAAATGTAATTTTTGCTAAAAAGTAAACTACCTGCATTTCTGCTAATATCGAATATTGTTATAAAGAGAGATGTTTGGAATTAAAAATTATTTTCAAATAGGCAATTATGTTAATTTCCAAAAAAAAAATTTTTTCGTGTTTTTTGCGTTTATGGTAAAAATTTAGGTTTTTTTATTAGTATAATACATTCCATGATTATAAATTTTATAGCACAATTTTAAATTATTTCCCTAATTTAGTGACACCAAAATAAGAAGAATGTACGATGCACTAATGTACAAACCTAAATTTTCTCGATTTTAGCAAAAAAATATCTTTTTTTTTTATGAACAAAATAGCATCATAAAAGAAGATTTCAATGCCAAGCATTTTTGCTCTATAACAATTTTCGATATTAGCAAAACAGATAATTTACTCTTGAGCAAAAATTATATTTTTGGCCAAAACCTCGTAGATGATTGACATATCTGATGGTTGTATTTTAGGTTTTGGACCATGCAGAACTTTTAATAAAAAAAAACTTTTGATCGGGCAATGCAAAACTTTTTATAAAGAATAACTTTTTTGTAAAATTAATAATAAAAAATATTCCCATATTACGCCAACTTACGTAGACACACCGTATGTTACTAAAGTATTGTTGGTTGACTTTGTCAAACGTATTGGCAATATGTAAATAATTAAAATTAATAAAATTAATATTTTTCTTTTTGTTTTAACTTTTTATCATTTATTTTAACGTTTAAGCCATGACTCTACTTCCATTAAGGATGTGACAGTCGAGTTGGTGGCGTACCTACAGGCATCAGGGGCAGAGGCAGAAATTTTTAAGTGGAGCCCTTTACTTCACAAAAATTGCTTACTTTTTACTATATTTTTTTCACAACCAAGAAAAAAGTCCTTAATGTATAAAGTAGGTACCAAATTGTATGTGGGGACCCTCATATACATTCTTTTCTTACAGCAAAAAGTTTGATAACAAAAAATGGTTTTCACGTTATTGAGCACGATGCCCACCCAACCCACGTCGCATATTATTATCAAGTAGCGTTGTACCAAAAAAATTATTAAAAAAAGATCATGTAAATTGGTGCAGTAGACGTCTCGAACGATGTGTCTAACAATTATGGAATTGCGTTTTCAATATAAAGATTCTAATGAAAAGTAAAAATATTTAAATGCACATTTTCAAAGACTTATTGGATTATAAATATTTTTTATTTAATAATATAAAACTAATACATATGTGCCTAAATGTGGAAGCCGCAATAATGGAATGACCCTTTAGGCAAAATGTTTTATTTTCTTTTAGCTTCTTAACCAAGGCCTCTTTAAGATTATTTTTTTGTTACTATTTGCATGCTGGGTGTTTTAAAACAAATAAAAAATAGGGGGTAGTTTTTTTGCTTAAACATTCGGTTAAAAGTCAACGATTAGGAAGTTACCGCAGTATAAAAATAACGAATAAATCAGGTTTTTATTTTTATCCCAAAAATGAAAAGGGCTAAAAAATTAAAATTTAGCCTAAATATTTCTAATATAAAAACGACGTAAGTAAGTTTATATATATTTTTTACTTTATTGTACGTGTGCTTAAATTTCAAAGGTTTATTTTTTTGTGGCGTATATATTCACCAATTTAAAAACCCAAAATTTTTAAAAGATCTTTATTAAACGACCAGTTTAACTTTATGCATTTCCAATTTTTGGGCGAGTATAAATTGCTTTTTGCCATACTTCCAATTTGTTTATCTTATCTTTTTATATTACCAACCAAAACCAACCTGTTAAAATTGAGCCTGGTTTATGCGTAAAAATATTTAAATTAAATGAAAAAATTTTTTGTACGAAAAATTTAAATTTATTTATTCGTTTATATTATCATACCTTTGGTAATACACTTTAAAACTTAATTAATTTGGCCAATTGAAAAATGATTTATTAAATATATGGGTAATGAATTTCTAATACCAATCGGGTATTCGTTAGCTTTTAATATTATTAATTACAATGTGCATTAATTAATATTAGTAATACAGTGTTGTTTGTAAATGATGTACACATTTTAAGAATTTCACTAATTTATTATACAATCAAAAAAACTTGTTTAAATTGTCACAAAACATACATTCGTATACTGAGCGTATAATCCCGTGTTGGGGTATTGTTGCTAAGTCAACTGTCGACCGCTTGCTTGCTTCGCTCTCGCCGACAAAGGGGAATAGGGTGGTGGAAGAACTGGTAGCGTCTGTAGGACGTAGCGGTGGACTCACTAGGCGCTAGTTTCCATAAAATGATGTTTTAGTCCCCACCTTAAAAGACTTAGGCTTTCAACAAGGCAAAGTGAAAAAGGAATGTCAGCTAACAGGTTTGATTTGGCAGGACACAAATCTTGACTACTGGTCTTTTCATTACTCCAGTTAATGTTTTAATGGTGACAGCTCTAATAATATTGTCAGCACTTGGATGTGTTTCTATAACTCGTCCCAGTTGCCACTTCATTGGCGGAAGGCCATCTTCTTTGATGAGAACTAGTACACCTGGCTTAAGGCATTGTTGATATACTACTTTCCACTTAAGTCTTTGTTTTAAATTGGAAACATATTCTTTAGACGACCTGGTCCAGAAGTGTTGCAGCAATTGTTGGTGCCTTTGGTAGTTGGACAGCAAATTTTCTTTACAGTCGATGTACTATGTTCAGGTGTTGTAGTCAAAGGTTCACCAATTAGCAAGTGCGCTGGAGTAATAGGTGTAGAATCATTTGGATCAGAAGTCATAGGATACATAGGTCGGGAGTTAAGGCAAGCCTCTATTTGACATAAAATAGTGCAAAAATTTAGGGATGCATTACCCATTACCCGCCTTAAATGGTACTTAACTGACTTTGCACCCGACTCCCAAATACCGCCAAAGTGGGGTGATTTGGGTGGTATGAAGTGCTAGTCGATACCATCGTTTAAAAGAGCATCTTTAATTTCTAAATCGTAAGTGTCAAAAAATCTTTTTAGTTCATTATTTGCACCGACGAACGTGGTTCCGTTATCAAAATACATTTTGGCGCATTTACCTCGTCGTGCCATAAAGCGTTTTAGTGCAGATAAAAATCAGTCTATAGTTAGATCGCTGACAACCTCTAGATGAACAACTTAACAAGCAAAGCAAATAAATAAAGCAATATATGCCTTAGTGGTTTTAAAGTTTTTGCCTTTTCTGTGACGCAAGTTAAAAGGGCCAGCATAGTCAACGCCAGAAACAAAAAGAGGTCTTGTGGTTGTCAAACGAGATTCCGGAAGATCACCCATTAAATGTTTTTCAAAATTATTGTTAAAACGAAAGCATTTAATGCAATCCTGAACTATTCTTTTAGCAAGATTGCGACCTGACAATGGCCAGTATCTTTCTCGGAGTGACGCTAACAAGGCCTGTGGACCAATGTGCAAAAGTTTAACATGTTGATCTCTGGCAATCAAAGTCGTCAGATGATGTTTAGCCGGAAGTATGGCTGGGTGTTTTTATGAAATTCATATTGTGAATTTCGTAGACGGCCACCGACTCTTATTAAATTAGTATTTTTGTCAAAAAAGGATTAAGTGATAGAAGTTTACTTTTCTTAGAGACAGGTAGTGAATTTAAAAGATTGTGGTAGTCTTGGCACAACGATTGACGTTGTACTAACTCGATAAGTTTTAATAGCAATTTATCTAGTTCCTTGACTGTTAAAGGACCAATTATTCTGTCTTCTTATTATGTTTCTAAAACGTAGAATGTAAGCAAAAACTCTAACCAGTTTAGTTAAAGAAAAGTAACGAGAAATTATATCTAAATCAGTGAGAAAAGTAAGAACAGTGGATTTTTGTGTACGAAGTTCTGGAAGATCGGTAGTTATAATGATTTTAGTATCGTTCATATAGGAAGGCCATTGATCTTCAGAAAGCTGAAGCCAGTGAGGGCCATGAAACCATAAATCGGATTTTAGTAAATCGCTTGGAATCATACCTCTAGTAGGTAAGTCTGCTGGGTTATCAGTAGTATGTACATATCTCCAAGATTCTTGTTTAGTTAAGTTTTGTATTTGGGAGACCCGATTAGCAACAAAGGTTTTAAGTAAATGAGGGGAGGACTTTATCCAAGAAATTATGACAGTTGAATCTGACCAGTAAGTGATTCTTTGAATGTTATGATTTAGTGAAGAAACGACTTTATCAGTTAATTCAGATAAGAGTAAAGCGGCACAAAGTTCAAGCCTCGTAATTGTTATGGTCTTTAAGGGTGCTACACGAGTTTTAGCACAATATAAATTGGAAGTAATATTTCCAAGTGTATCAGAACATCGAATGTACACACAGGCTGCATGGGCAGTCTGCGAAGCATCGCAGTATCTATGAATTTTGACAAAATTGGATTTGAACATACGACCTGTCTGGGTATGCTAAGATTGTTTAGAAGTGGAAGTTCGCTTCTATATTTAGACCATGTAGTATGTAAGTCACTTGGGATGGACTCGTCCCAAGAAAGTTTAAGTTTCCAAAGTTCCTGCAGTATGATCTTAGCAGTTATAATGACAGGGGATAGAAGCCCCCAAGGGGTCAAAAATCTGAAAAGTGCACGAAAGAATTTGACGTTTTGAAATTTTATTACTTGCGGTAGAGATATTAATAGAGTATTTTAGTGAATCTGATGATGAATTCCAATTTAGACCTAGTGTTTTATTTTCACCATTTCCGAGCTGAACTGTATCGTTTAAATTATTATCTGAAAGGCAGTCTACGTTTGATATCCACTTTCTCAAAGGAAAGCCATAAGAAAGTAAAAGTGATGAAGTGAAGTTTTGATTTCTTTCAGTTCTTCTACAGTTTGACAGCCAGTAAGTAGATCATCGACATAGAAATCATGTAGGATAATGAATGCAAGTTTAGGAAAAGTATGTAGATTTTTGTAGGCTACTTCATGCAAAGATCTTATTGCTAAGAAAGCTGCAGAACCGGTACCATAGGTCACCGTGTTTAAGGTATAAACTGAAAGGTCATCGTTTGGATTAAAACGCCATAGAATTTTTTGAAGATATCTTTGGTCTTCAGAAACCCAAACTTGTCTATACATCTTGGCAACGTCTGCACCAAGAACAAAGTTGTGAAGTCTAAACCTTAAAAGTATAAAGAACAAATTGTCCTGAATGTTAGGACCCACCATCATTATGTCGTTAAGAGAATACCCAGAATCACTCTTGGCAGAGCCATCAAAGGCAACTCTCAATTTTGTTGTAGTTGAAGAATCTTTTACTACACAGTGGTGAGGAAGAAAGAAGCCTTTATTATCGTTTTGATTGTCAGAGAGAGACATATGACCCAGTCCAATGTATTTATTAATGAAATTTGTATATTGTATATTTAAATCTGGATTTCTTTGAAGTTTTTTCTCTAAAATATAAAAGCGTTTAGTTGCAGATATTCGAGAATCGCCTAAAATATCTGGTGATTGTTTTAATGGAAGCTTAACAGAAAAAGGTCCATCTGGGGATTGTGGATCTGTGGTTTATGTGTAATATTTTTCACATGTTCCTTCCTCTTCGGAAACATGTTTAATTTTAGGAGTTTCCTCCAATTCCCAGAATTTTGTAAGTTGGTTTTCTAAATCTGTAGATGTAGAAGTTAAAAAGTGACAATGTTCATTGTTCAAGTACATTGACGCACACTTTGAGAAGCATTAATATGAAGATTGGCTGTATGATTTTGGAGGGGAGGAGAGGCCACATCATTTTTTGTAGAATTAGCCATTGGTGTAGTAGTTTTGGGTGTATGAAAATTAAGTGTATTTTTTGGCAGAGTCATTATTCTGAAAATGTAGCATGGTGTGATGAACCTTTCCACATTTTATGCAACCCTCCGAGTTACATTCCCTTGTAGGGTGATCTGAACCCAGACAATTAATACAAAGCCTTATTCGCTTTGCAGTACCTTGCCTGTCAACTGATATGGGCTATAAAGTACTCAGTCAGTCCAGATTTAAAATAATGTGTCATAAAACCTCCCTTTCCAATATATATTTTTTTCAAGATGGCGCCCAGCAGCCATCTTGAACTTTTAATCTGTAAATTTTACTTTAAAATATAGTATTTATGCATCTATTTAATACACCAAAGTTTAAATCTTGTATATTAATCTGTTTAGAAAATAAACGGTGGGGTAGGGTGGTGGGAGAGGGGTGGTACGAAATTAAAGAAATGCACTGTTTAAATTGGTGCATGACTTAAACTGTATTGACAGTTGTTAGTGTTATTTTAATTTAAAAAATATACAGAGTAGTTAAAAACTATAAACTGCTTAAGAGTAAATCCTTCGTATATTTAAAAATGCGACAATTGTTAAATAAAAAATGATTTTGAACCAAAGGTAATTTTTGAACACCTAGTCGTGACCTTCTGTAAAGATTTTTATTTTTTTAATTATTTTTTTAATTTGTGAATTAACTCCGTATAATACATTTTTTTCTTATTTAATACTTTTTTAAAGTAGTCACAATTGCCTACTTTTAAACAAATTTAAGGACATAAATGCAATAGAGACAAAGCGAGACCGATGGGTTATTGTATCAGGAATAGGTTCACATGCAGCATTCTTTTTTAATTTTTACCTGCTAGTGTTGCGTAATCAAAAAAATATAAAAAAAAACACAAAAAGTCAGTGGCGTACCTTTTTTCTTATTAATTTAATTAGGCCAAGAATTTCAATCTAGTCAGGATATAAGCGCCTTGTTAAGTTAAACAAGTGCTCTAAACTTAAACCAAATCAAGTTAAAGATATTTTAAATTATTATAATTTTTTACGAGTCTAAAAATCACCCTTTAAAATTTTAAATCAAAGTTGGAAAACACCATTTTAGATTTAAAATAGTATATTATGGGACGAACACGAAGTGTAACTTTCTCACGAGTATGACTTTTCCAGCACTGTAAGTCATACGAGAGGGAAATAAGTATTTTGTGAGAGTTGCATTTTATATTTTTTCTACGACTATTGATATATCACTGGAAACAATTTAAAATTACTTTATTGTAGATTTATATCAATAAAAACAATAATTGAATTGTTTTGAATTTGTGACAGAATATTTGTTAGCCATTATACCCTACGTTATATTATACCCTACGTTATCGAATGTGATTTTACGCACTTGTTAGATATTTTTGTACTTATATGTGACTAATAAATAGTAACCTAAAGAGTAATATTTGGTAAACGACGTTGTCAAAAACATATAAAAATTATCGTATTTATACACTTTAAAGCACCTTATGGCGGCCCTGGGCAATGAGCGTGGGTAATGAGCCATATTACCCATTAAAAATCACATTAATATTGTAAGACATTTTTAAACAGTTGTAAAAAATGCGTTTATATCTCTACGAAACTAAATTAAAATGTGGTAAAATATCTTTGACTAATTCGCCCCTTTTTATAATATTTTAAATGTTTTAAACCAAAGTAATAAAAACAAAAGCTAAACATATTTTTTTATTTAAAGCTTTCATACGGTTAATAAAGTTCTACAAAAAAGCCCATTTGACACGGTTCTATTCTATATTTGTAATTTACAGAGGTAACATAAACAAATTAAATGAAAAAGACTTTTAGGGCTATTAGTAATGGTCGAAAAAATGGCTGTGTACACATTAAAAGGGGATTATGGCAAGCTATCAATGCAAATTTTTATTTTGAATCTCTACATAGAACGCTGGAATTAGAGCCAAATAAAACATTAATACAGTTGGGATTAGGATTTGAAAAAGAATACAAAAATGTATTTCGATTTTGGCAGTTAGTTAGTAAATACTTCGTTACGTATAATTGAAAAAAATTAGCACTTTTGTCATATTAAATGAACCCTGGCCATATTTTAGACCCAAATTATAAAATAGTATAAAAGAATAAGTAAATCTACGTATACCGTGTAAAAAAATATTTTCCAGCATTTTTTTTATAAAAACATATTGCTAATAAATCCTATACAGTGTGCCCGCGTGAGTGTTGCCTAAATAGGATTTTTTTAATACTAATTTTACAAAAAAGAAAAAAATAGATAATATTTTATATTTGAAAACTAAATTAACTTAAAATATGAATTTTTTTCAGGAGAAGGAAAATAAAATTGACGTTAATGCAGTATGCTTTACAATGTACCGCCTTGTGTAACGACATTTTTAGGAGTACCTTACATAATACGGTTTTGCAGGGACATGAAGTCTGTTAAAAGAGATCTGTTTTTGAAATAATCAGATTTTTTTTTTTTTTTTTTTGAGTTAATACACTTGTTAACGGGATGTGCGAAGTACCCTTACTTTTAACAATATCGAGAATTTTCATTTAAAAAAATGTCTAGAACTATAAGTACCTTTTAAACATGTCAAATTCTTTATTTATAAAATAAAAACTTGTTTTGTTTCTTTTCAGCGCTAACTATAAAAATTTTAGTTTGTTCAGGTGGGGTATTTTATTTAAAAGAAAAACCGGGATATTTTCTGACTTCCTCAGTATTTTTAAAAATTTAAAATAGCCGATCGACGTATTTCAGCTCGGAGAATTTGAAAATCCTTATAGAAAAGCAATTGCATGAAAGAACAAAGACTAACGCAATTAATATTGCGTTTTTATAAGTCTATTATAACTCTTTTTGAGTTATTGATGCTGAAACAGTCACATTTTGACGACTATTATTGAATTAATCAATATAAAATACAGGTAACACAGGTAATTACCTGATACATACTTCAGAGTCATTAAAATTTTAGGTACTTATTAATAGATTTCATTGTAGGGTTTCATAATCTTCTTTTTTCATCAGTGGCATTTTCTTGTAACTTATAATGTATCGTAGCTGCCTGTAGTTTTTTATCTAAATAATAATTCATTATGAAAAACTAATATAAACTAATGGTAAAAGATTCAATGACTTTAAAGTATTAGGTAATCACCTGCATTACCTTTATTTAATATTGGTATACAGGGCGTTTCGAAATTTATACATTAAATCTTAATGGCATATTAACCGTCCAATATAAGTCCTAGTTTCCTATATAAACATATGTCCGGAAACTTGAAGAGATGTTCTAAGAAAAAAATTATCATAATTTTTAAACTGCTTTAGATATTACTAATTGGTGTTTAATAGATTGCCTAACAGCAGCAAAAGACATTTCTTTTTGTGTAAAAATTTAAAAAAATCCAGTTACGTCTGTATCATATTTCAATAGACAATTTTTCAAGAAAAATATAGTGCGCCACTGCTTTTTCCCCAAATAAAAAATATTTTTAAAACCCCTATTAAATTAATAAATTTAATCTTGTGACTTTTTTCGAACGATGCATAGTTTTCAAACAAAAAATAAAAACGACTTTGATGCATGACGAATTGGTTAATAAAAACTTTACAAAAATGATTTAAAGTTTTGGGTCTTAAATGTTCATCATTTTTGTTATTATTTTCGCAAATTCGACATGCATCAAAGTGATTTTTATTTTTTGTTCAAAAACCTTGCATCGTTCGGAAAAAGTCAGGAGATCAAATTTATTCCAAATTTAATGAGGAATTTAAAAATAATTTTTATTTTAGGAAAAAGCAGCGGGGCACCTTTTTCTTCTTGAAAAATAGTCCGTACAAATATGGTACGGACGCTACAGGTTTTCTTTTTATTTTTACGTAAAAATAAATGTCTTTTACTGCTGTTAAGTAATGTACCAAATACCCATTAAATATCTAGCATGATTGAAAAATTATGAAAAAAAAGTTTTTTTCTTATAATTTTAAAACCCCTATCTCTAAAAGAAAGCATTTCCAGACATATTTTAAAATAGGAAACTAGGGCCTATTTTTTACATACAATATGCCATTTTAATTTGATGCATGAATTTTGGAACACCCTGTATTTAATAAAAAAGGCTTAAAGATGACTTATAGTACTCCTATAAAAAAACACTTAAAATTGACTAAAGAATCCAAAAATTATAAATTATTTGGGTATTTTATTCAAAAAGAGCAACAATTATGACGTTAGACTTTTGTATTTTTGCAATTGATTTTCTATTACGATTTTAAAATGTTCAGAGCTGGCTATCTTAAAATTCTTTAAAAATACTGGAAAAGTCAGAAAACAAGTCATTTTTCCTTTAAATGAAATACCCTGTACATTAGTTTATGCTTATTCTGATTAACTATTATTGTTAAAAAGCGATATGTACATAAATCTTAAAAGCTGTCAAAACAGTAAAATGTCTGTATATCGTAATAAGCTTGCACTAGTTGCACTAATGTACAAACTAAAATTCTTATCTTTAGCTTAAAAGAAAAATAAAAAAGTTTTTTTTTGTAAATAAACAGGTTTCCATATTTAAAAATTAGTTTTAATTTAAATATCTTTTCCTTATAAACATTTTTAAAAAATTAATGAAATTAATAGTACTTTCCTTTTGAGCCAAATTCTTATTTTATGATAAACCTTGTATAGCAATGCAAAGTTTTATTTTTAAGCTTCAAATAGCGCGCTGAAATTAGAGCCAAATAAAACATTAATACATTTCGGATTGGGATTTGAAAAACAACACAAAAATGTATTTTGGTTTTGGCAGTTAGCAAATACTTCGTTAGGTATAATTGAAAAAGCTTTAATTAATTAGCACCTTTGTCATATTAAATGAACTCTAACCACATTTCAGCCCCAAAGTAAAATAGGATAAAAATATTTGGAAATCTATAAATACCGGGAGAAAAAAATACTATCTAGTTTATTTTTTTTTTGAAAAACAACATATTGCACACCTAAATAAAAAGTGTAGCAACTCAAAAAACAGTTTTTCTTTTTGTATTTTAGCAATGCCAAAATAGTGACTCTCGTGACTCTTTATGCAATAATATGTTAACAGATTCTCCCAGGGAGAAAAAGTGTACAGTCTGTACACAGATTTATTAAAAAAGGTAAAAACCTAGCTTACAATTATTTTCAGAAAAAGATTTCTTATCGCTTTGATATGTGAGTAATACTGATCAGGAGCCTGACTAATGAACTTGTTACTATCTTCTCTCGTAATCGTACACTTTGACTTAAATTCAAAGTGTACGATACGTACTTAATGTCAAAATGTATACATCAGTTTAGAAAACTGGATGCCTACATTTGCTTTAAGCTGAATTTATAAATTAACGTTTCTGTTTCCGTTTGCCATTTGACGTTTCGGTTTTTGATATAGTAACTGAAAACGTCAAACGAAAAACGGAGACAGAAACGTTAATCTATAAAAACAGCTTTAATATTTACGCATGAACGTAACATAACACCTCATATTCCTTTTCATATCGTTTGTCAAACTTATTTGGCAAAAGATTTAATAAAACTAGCCTTGCGGTTTCCAAAATATTTTGGGGTATATTGTCGTCGTCTTCAGAGACCATTTTGCTTTGAATGATGAGATTTCTTTTACCAAATATTACTGTTTACTTACGTACTATGATGTTTGACAATTTTAAATGTCATATTATGACTGATGTTCAATTATTACGAGATACAAGAACCCGCGAATTGAATAAAAATACATTTTTTCTGAAACTGCAGCAAACTAATTATGCTTTACTTGGAAATGTTGCCAAAGGTGGTAAAAAAACACTCAATACTCTCAGAGTAAAGTGCCTTTTCGTACCGTAGATGCATCAAACCATCACCGGAAGGAAAAGTGGTACTTTCGTTCCTCGTAATGTAAATAAGTATTTAATAAGTATAAAAGTAAAGTGCATTATTTACCGGTGTAATAAAATGTAAACACATTATTAAATATAGCGTCCCTAGCACTACTTTTCCGACCTATCTAAAAAAAATGTTTTTAAATTGCTACAAGTTTAATTTAAGTGTGCGATATCACTCATAAATTCTTTAGAGTGTATTTGCTCAAGTTGTCTACATATGAAAAAAATGTATCAATAATTTTACGAAAAATAATTATTTTAACAAAAAATGTTTTATGGTCTACACCTAAAATGTGGCTATAAGATATTATTTTTTTACACTTGTATACATGGTTTCTAAAACATATTATACATTTTACCAATATTAATAATTTGTATAAAGAAAACATGCTTGGAACTATACATTTTTTTAATTATATAAACCTGTTTATTTATAGAATAAAAACTTTTTATTATTTTTGCGGTAGCGTGAAAAAATTGAGGTTGTACATGTGCATTAGTTCGTGCTTATTCTGATAATCTGTTATTCTTAAAATTTGATATGTAAAGAAAGCTTAAAAACTTGCAGCAGTTAAAATGTCATTCTTATGGATAGCGCGAAAAAAATTTAAAAAATTTGAAATAAACAAGTTTGCATAGTTATTTTAATCTCAAACATTTCTTTTCTATAAATTTTTTTAATAATATTCACACAGTGTGTTTTAATATTTAAAAAAAATCTTTACAAAAATGTTTGCTTTGTCTGAAATGCTAAAAGCTATAATAAAACATGCTTTATTATACACAGAGTGCCTAAAAATCGCATAAATTTTATTCTGTAAAATAAAAAAACTTTAAAAAATGTATTCTTAAAAATGCCTAATTATTATAACGCTTTAGTCTTTAAAAAGTTCTCCATTTTTTTTCTTATCGCTTATCATGACCCAAAAAATTAGGTTTCAACAAAAATATATATTTTTTTAAAATAGATAATTGATTTAATTTTTATATGCATATAATTAAGTAAATTTAAAATGTAAGTAAGTAGTAATACAAAAAATAAGGATTTATTTAACAAAATGTTAATGCGTTTATACTTTTTCAAGCTATTTAGCTATTTACATAAGTAGTAAAAGAATATTCATACACTTTTTTTATTTTCCAAAAAAACATTTCGTAATTTTCACCAACTTTAATTGTCTCAAGAAACCTAACCAATACAAAAAAAATGTATTTTACACGTTTGATCACTTTTTTACGACTTTTAATTAGGTTGAATGGTCTTCTTGTTGAGTACACGCCTGGAAAGAATGGGACCGCTTCATCAAGAAGACCATCCAATAAATGATCGGCCTAACCAATATAGAGCATATCTCCAATTTTAATTAGGTTGTCTTAGAAATATGTTTTTCTGATTTTGTTTCATTTTGTAAAGTAATATTTTCGTAATTTTTAGCCTTTTTGTATATCCTAAGGCGAATTTTATTAAAGCTTCTAGCATTTTAGACAAAGAAAAATTTTTAATGGAAAATAGATTTTTTCGAAATATTAAAAATATTTTTTTACAAGTATAGTTAAGTCCATTCGTATACACACTGTATATTTAAAATGCAAATCCATAATTTTCAGACACATCGTTAGAGACTTTTACTGCACCGATTTATATTATCTTTTTTTTTTTAATAATCATCCAGTTACTGAGACGTCTTTCTCCTTTATTCCATAAAAAAAATATGATATGCATGTTTTGGGAGGTTCGTCAACCAGTAATACATCCAACAGACAACATATTTTGTGGGTTGCCTATTTTACATATCGCTAGTTTATAAGCGAATTCGGTTTGAGACCCCATGTTGATTGGCTAAATACCTACCAACTAATTTCGGATAATATAACAAATTTAATGTATTTTAGGAATCCGCGATAAATTTATAAAAATATTGGATTCCGTTGTTCCTGTAGTAGATCTTCTAAAGGACCTTCTAAAAAGGTGTCTAGCGATGAGAAAGATATCTCTAATCGAAATTATGTTAAAGAAAAAAAACAGAAGATTTATTTTTAGCATAGGTAAATACAGGTAATAATCTTAGAATTACTGCTACTACGCTCATTATCATAAACAAGTATCTAAGAAGATTCGTGTGAAATTTTCAATCCGATCGGTACCGTTGTTTCGAATAAATTTTCCTCACCGTGTTTGAAAACATCGTTTCGAGATAAACGCTTTAAAATATTGAGTGCCATTTAAACTAAAGTTACATATCTTAACAAATACGTGCATATCTTCGTAACGATTTGCCGGATCAATGTAAAAAATTTTCGGAAAGCAACATGGGATATAAGAAGATTTTACATTTACAATAGCTTCTCGAATTTAAAATTTAAAAATAAACAGAGTGTTTCATTTTTCCACATATCGTAAAATATGCAGTAATTTATCCAAACGCGTTAGTGCCACCACGGAAGTTATACAGATAACTACATCTGAATTGCCTCCCAACGCAACGTCTAGGTAACGCATCGCGTCGGCCGTTAGATGTGCATTGACTGGTGTTTTAATATAAACTTTTTAAAACATTTATAGCATTAAAACTTTGTGAAAAAATATTGAGTACAGGAGAAAAACAAGAAATTTTCTATCAAGATTAAGATTGTTAAAAAAACCCTTCTTCTTCGGAGTAAAGTGATTTAAACTCCACAACAAGCAAAAAATAAACTCTTGCAGTTATTAAAAAAAAAACGTTTTTTTTTTATAATTTTCAGTAATTTTTGACACATTTGTGCTATTACCCCGTTATTCTTTTTTTTAATCCTGTACCCTTTAATTATAATCGAGTATTTAAAAAAAAATATTAGAAGAAAAAACACTAAAATTTTATCAATACCCTGAAAGATATCATTTAAAAGAATTTGGGGCGGAGAAAATTTCGACACCAAGCAGGTAGTGACTAAAATGTAATGGCAATTTTCGACACCAGACCCAAAAGGCTGCTTTTATCTTACAGGTATATTCAACAACAAATAAAAACTTATTTTTGGTGTATGCGACATTTTATTTAAGAATTAATATACAATATTCTATTTATTCGGTACCCTAAAAGTAGATTTATAAAGTGTGTGAATTAAAAAAAAAAGGATTTGCTTACCAGAAGTAACCATTCGTAATTCCCTAAAACTGTTATTATTACCCTGTCGGGCGCCAAACCTACCTGCTTTACGGCGCGATGTCGAAATTTCTTCATAATTTGACCCTTTGATTACGCTAGGTACAAACACAATTTTGTGTCGAAAGTTCGCCCGCCAAAATTTTTTTTTGGGCACAATATCTTTCCGAGATACTTAAGGTATTACTACGTGGGCCGTAATTATATATTTTTTTTTATAAAAGTTTTTGAGTTTTATGTATGTGTAGGTGTATGTGCATTGTGGTCTTCTTTCTTACTCAATGTATTTAAAAATTACACCAAAACAGTCACAACAACGAAAGTGACACTTTTCTTTCTCAGATCCTTAAATAAATAGCAATTGAAATTTTTTTCTGAATAAGTCATTTTTTGTGTAAAATGTGTTACAATGTGATAAAACTATTGTTTTTGGCCTAAAGAGTCAATTTACTGTTTATGAGGGAAAAACAACAAGGCTTTATATAATATGATATTTTAAAGTTTTTTTATTATACAAGGTTATTTACGTGTTCTATTAGGAAATCTCGGTAATTACTAAAGATACATTTTTATTATTTTTTTTAATTTTGGTGCTTTAGTTTAATTATTATTGATCTTTATACGGCAAATATATTTTTTCTGGTACTTTTGGTTAAACCGGATATGCGTATTAACTTGCTTATTTTAAATACTACCCTACATATTATTATATTTTTAGATTCTGCACAAGATTCTAAGCATATTTTGTGAATTCATTTTTCGCCATTTTTATAAAAAAATTCTTAATATTTATTGGGTATAAAGTTCCTGTTTAACAGGGGCCAATTTACCAAAGTTTTTATAAAACTATAAAAAATATTAATACAGGGTGCTTAAAAAACATAATTTAAACAAAATATGAAAATTACCAAAAATCTATTTTTAGTTTTTAAATGGAAACTCCCAATTTTATATTTTTATTTTATTTTTCTCTTTTAAAAAATTTTGGTTTTTGACTTATTTCTAATTAAATAATTTTATTTGGCTGATAAGCTGTCGCTTTAAATTTAGGTTATTAATCAATTCTTGGTTGGCTACGCTGGCGTTAAACTTCAATCGTATGCTAAATAAATGTATTTTATTCTGCATTTGTCATTCAACGCCATCATAGCCAACTAAGCTAATTAATTAACTTTATTTGGCTGATAAGCTGTAGATTTAAATTTAAGTTATTAATCAATTCTTGGTTGGCTACGCTGGTGTTAAAAGTCAATCATATGCTGAATAAATGTATGTTATTTTGCATTTGTCATTTAACGCCATCATAGCCAACTAAGAATACATTATAACTAACTATAATTTACATCTGTAGCTTATTAACCAAATAAAAATACTTAATTTGCAATTTCACAAACACTAAAACAGCAAGTTATAGACAATTTTTTATAAACTTACCCCTACTTTTATTGCCAAGTAAAATAAAAATATTAAATTGGGGGTTTCCATTTATATATATAACCCGCTATTATTTTAGCGTCCGATGGTATGCCCTCGCCATACATACACAACGGCGTCGTATATCCAGACGCCAAAAGATTGAATATATATTATGGTAATTTTCTTAATTTTATTTTTAGTCTTATTTTTAAATAACCTGTATTAACATTTTTAAAAACTTTATAAAAACTAAGTTAAATTGGATTTTGTTAAACAATAATTTCATATCAAATTAAATACAAGGGATTTTTATAGGAAAAATGTATAATTATTTTTGTGTCTGCAAACGCCATTTTTTGCCAAGTTATTTTAAATATTTTAAAAACGCTTTAACTTGCGTATAAAGGACATGATACAGAAAATTTGCTTAGAAACTTGTGCATAATTCAAAAATGTAATTATATGTAGGGTGTTTGATTTAAAATAAGCAAGTGTTTTCTCACTTTCAGTATTACCAGAAGTCCTCGAAAGATAATATATTTGCCCTATAAAAATTATTACTTCTTTAACCTAGCGCCAAAATTTATAAAAATATATCTTTAGTAGTTTCCGAGATTAACCCGTAAATAACCCAGAATTTTTAAAATTGTAAAAAAATTAAACGCCCCTGGCCCCTTTATCTTTCCTATGAAATTCTTTCAAATTTGGATTATTTAAACGTTTTCTCTTCTTTGTGATTTTTAAAATTCCAAAACAAGCATTATTAAAATTTCTCATGCTAAAGAAGAATGATTCCACTTGTCTACGTTCGTATTGTAACTTGAATTTCATTAATGTTGACAATTAAGGGAAATTAGTGTTCTATGACAAACTCTCATAATACGGCATTAGAAATGACGGAATAATTTATTGCAGTATGTACAAACATGCTGCAGTAATTAGGAATTTCTAATGCATTACATAATCTCTAATAAAGTTTACGGTATTAAAGCAGATCTCGTAAGGTATTTAAGTTACCATCCTATAAATTTTTATAAATAATTAAATTAACGATTATCTAAAGTAGTAAAGATTAAACCGAAACATTTTTATTTTTATTTTAATGGGGACACATTTTTGTGTAAAAATTTATTTGCCTAAAATGTTTTGGAATGGAAAGGAAATATAAAGGATAGAAAAGTTATACCAGATCTTAGAGGGTTTTAAATTATTTCTTAAATCATTGTTTTACCTTTAACATTAAAGGACACATATCATCCTCCGAAAAGAAAAAAAACCTAAACAAAATGTTTTAACCCAACAAAAAAATCTGCCTAGCAAGTGCTTAAATAGCGTAAATTTACTGTTTGTTCGACCTCCGAATAGTACGGACGTCGCGTAAAATATTACAGAATTTTCCCGGGGTGCCGGTTAGAGGTACCGTACGGGTGTTTTTACCTTCGGGGATCAAGTAAAGATTTACGCTAAATTGACGGCATCTTTCTTCTGGAGCTAAGCGTTGTAAGCAAAGATTCCTATAGGCTAATGGTATCTTGTTTGGAGTGAACACAACGTGTTTTTAAATGGCGGAAAATGGATGGGCGTGCTGCGGAAACTGTCAGTAGTGACAGTGAAGGTTATAAGTAATACCAGTAGCAGTTCTTGGTTTGACAGCTATCAATTTATGAATTGCATCGATTTATAGAATTGTTTTTTTATCTCTGGGGGCTACGAGCTTAAATATCCAGATTTTTCACCAACGAAGCCCTGGAAAGCATAGTCCGGAAGGGGAAGAGCTGGCGAATTGGACCTAAAGGGACCAGAGCCAAGAACAAAAATAGAATAGAAATAGCATAAATTTTATTTTTAGGACCAAAGTGGACTAATAATAATAATTAGAGAGTAATACCTAACTTAGTTACCGTTGGCCCCGATAAATAAGTTTTATTATGTCATTGAAAATACATATTACTGCACATTTTTTGATTTCTATTTGTGGGATGATTCGTTCTGACTTTTATGCTACGTATATTTTTATGTATGTTTTTGGCTTATTTCACTTTTTCAAAAACCAGGGGTTTCCAGCTGTTGCCGTTGGCTCACCTTTAAAGCTTAATTTACAATTTTGACTGTTTTCTATCACTTTAATTTTAGCTAAAACTTCCCTATTTTAAATTCGATCTATTTTTACATATCTAATTAGAAAATAACATTACAAGTAACATGACACTGCATTTACTTTTTTTTGACATGTAACATTTATCTCTTTCACAGGGTCCTAATTAAATATTGGATTAGGGCGCCAAAAATATTGTCCATTTTAATGCATCCATAACAAAATCATATTCCTTGTTGCGGAATGAGTCATAAAATACTATCATTTACTTAAGAGCTGCAAAGTTTTGCAGAGCAAAGATACCTTTAATCTTGTGGGCGTCACATTTAAGATCTAGCCATCGCAGCTTTAAAAGAGTTTGAATTTTTCTTTCGAGTCAAAAAATACTTTTAATTTATACACCTTGTATGTGTTCCAAATCCGACCTTTCTTGGAATATTGTTCTCATATCTGCCTTTTCACATTAGCGGAAGACGGGAATCCGAGCGACGGACCAACGCTATCGAAGTGTATGGAATCTTATGAGACCTTTCACACGTTAAGAACGCGGAAAGTTGGCAAACTCAAAGGCTTCGTATAATTTTTTATTACTCTGTTCGGATTCAGCGGGTCGAAAAACATGCCTTTACATAGATCGCGTCTATTGTACAAAAGACTGTCTTTGTGTACCGGCCCATACTATACTTATGCTGAAAGTTTATGAAAATTGGATAAGGAATATTTAGAATATTATTAAAAAACCGATTTTTAAAAGAGTTTATCACCCTGTATCTGGAAAGCAGTGTATTTTTAAACCCATTTTTATGAACAATTTTTAATATCTTTAATGGATCTACCCCTAAATTTCCTTAACCACATTCTGTAACACACTGTATAAATTAAAATACTATAACAAATATTTTCAAAAGAATTTTTTTTTAATGTGTAA
Organism: Listronotus bonariensis; assembly: GCA_014170235.1. NCBI lineage: Eukaryota > Metazoa > Arthropoda > Insecta > Coleoptera > Curculionidae > Listronotus > Listronotus bonariensis. The sequence continues at coordinate 238,296 of JACEGR010000326.1, read as the reverse complement.
GTTTGCAAAATTTTTGTGTATATTTAAATAAATCATAAAACTGAAAGGAATATACATATAATTATAGGTCAGTGGTATTTTTTTCAGTTTTTTTGTGAAAATTTTGGTCGTTACCGTTAAGACCTTACTTGACCCAATAAATCCATGCAATCAAGTTAAGGCTTAAGAAGCTCCTTACTGCTATATGAAATATCATAATTAATAATAAAAAAATATTTCTTAAAAAATAGTTCAATACACTGTACCTTTTAAACAATGGATTTATATATAATATTTTTATTAAAACGTCTTTAAAACTTTAAATAAGGGAACTCCCTAATTTCATATAATTTTTTAAGTACCTACAAACTTAAAGGGTTTTAAACAAAATGTTTACAGCTCCTAACAGTCTACTTGAATAACTAGCCTTCTTGACTAGCCATCACCAATTAATCACACACACCAATTAGGTAATAAATACACTTAATTATGTCTACTAAAAACTCTTTTTATTAAAAAAGAAACTAAGAAGCTAGAAAACCACGCACAAAGCGGTCAAACAAAAGCAATTTTACTTCATCTGTCAAAATCGTCAAATCTTGTATTTCGTCTAAGCGGGAAATTTGAATTTGTCACCTTCGGTCGAAATTAACTAACTAACTAATTTTAACATCATTTTATTTTTATTCTCTTAAAAATACATAATAATTATTTCGTTTAACTTAATTTTTATTTACATGATTTGTAACAATAAAATGGTATGAAAAGGCCATTTCCTTTAAATCATGTAAAAAAACATAAAATAATGTTGTTTAGCTGCCATTATAAATAAAACAGAAAAAAATTGCTCCAATGTTAGTTAAATACTAATGTTAATAATATGGTTTGAAAAGTATGAATATGCGTTAAAGGTTTGCTTTAAAAAATCCATTATTTATTTGCCTGCAACAAAAAGGCATGCTTTATTTAATCAGGATTGGTATGCCGCCATTTTTGTATGCTTGCCGGCAATTCGCTTGCATGTAAAATTTATTGGAAATTGAGTGTTTATTTAGGGTTGACTTTTTAATGCGTATTAGATGTTGGCATAATATTGCCACCAATTGCCAATACTTTACCATGAATGCCAATATGAAAAATGTATATTGCCGGCAAATAGTTTTTGCTGGGATTATTCTAAATAAACTTTTTTGTTTTTTTTTCTATATATTTTTTAATAATTAAATTTATACAGGATATTACAGAATGTCGTTGAAAAAACTAAGGGGTAGATTCTACCATTAAAGATATTAAAATTTGTTTACATTTAAAAATATGTTCAAAAATGCATTACTTTCCAGATACAGATACATAACTGTTCCTAAAACTTTAACACCCTGTACACCAACTTAAAATTAATCCTGTATATTTTGACAATAATTATTTCGGCTTTAATCAAACAGTATTAGGTATTAGTAATAATTTGTATATTTATATGTCTACTTCAAATAAAACGTAACTCAGCCTAAAATCTTGTTTTCAAAACAATGTCCTAAGTGACAAAACAATTAAAAATAAACTTTTCCTCTGCTTCCTGGACTAATCAAATATTTTTTTAGTGTGTTTTCATACTTTAATGTATACAATTTGGAAGACAAACAAACAATAAAGCCCCTTAAAAATAGGTAAAATAAAATTCTTGGTTTATTAGTAGAACGTATGTTGATTTAGTACCCTGGCCTAAAAATACATTTGTAAATGCGCCTTGTCTCTGCGAACATCTGGAATAATATAAATTTTCCACTAAGTACGACATACTTCGTTTTATTCATATTTTTTTATAAGAGAAGTACCATTAATTACCAAAATGGTACATTGGGATATGGCTACCAAAAACAACTCTTGAAATAAAACTATATTTATTCCAAAACTAAGAAATATTAAAAAATACAAAAATAGTGCATTTTCATTTTGTCAACCTGTGTTGGGTAAAATGACATAGGGTATGTCATTTTAAAAGTCAGGCGAACCCAATTTACAAATAATTGTTTTTGATTAGCTGACAATCCAGCACACATGGCATGGGTCCACATTACATTTAAACCAAAATTTCTTTGATTTTGAGTTACTATGCAAATCATTGCAGTATTAACATGCAGCATCTTCATCTTCATCTTCTTGGTGTGCTTCTGGTTTAATTTCATGGTTATTTTTAGAATAATCTATAATCTGTGGCATTTTGGGTATGCCTACTAGTAGAAGAGCGGCCAAAAATATTACGTTCAGATTTCTTTAGAGATTTAATTTTGTTTTTCTTTCTTCAAGTTTTCTTTTTTCTTAATCTTTCTTTTTTAATTCGATTAGATTCGGGGAACAAGTTAGCAGTGAATAGTTGGTGGTAATGCCTTTAGTTCTTTGACTTAAACTTTGGGCGGTGTCAAAATTTCTTGGAATGTCACTTGTTTTTTGGTTTCTTCACTTTTGTAACTATTAGATTAATCTAAATTATCCCCAGATCCTGAAGCAGTGTTATCTCTTTTTCCGTATTATCTTTAATCTGTAGGATTCCGTCTGTGGTATCAGTAAAATACGAAATAAATATTGTAATTTTACTGGGTAGTAAGTACAAAGAGCAGGTTGATTAAATGACATAGTATCTAAAACCAAATATCTTGAAACAGACGCATTAACTTGTGTACCAATAATATTTATAAGAATTACGTTCCACAGCAAGCTGACAAATGATCATAAAATCTCTCCAAAGCGCCTGTAAAACAAGGGGTTTATAGAAATATACCTTGCCAAGTAATTTTCTCACAATATCATAGATATAACCTTTAGTTACGATAAAATGTAAGGTGTGTCATTTTAGAAGCTATGCCATTTTAGACCACTCTCCCCTACATCAAAATATATGCAAAAAATTTTATATGAGTTTTCTTATTAACAAAATAACAATTTAAGAGGGTATTCTGGTGTAGAAATAAAAAAATATATTGTTTTTCATATTTATAAAGTTTAACTATTTGAGAATATGTCTACAATAGAATTTTTAAAAAATTAAATTATTTTTGAAGTTACAAATGTCTGAGAAAGGCAAGTTAGTTTGATATCGTTACCAAAATCGTCAAATATAGTACAAGGTCCGACTATAGAAATAGACCCTGCATTCGTTTTTCTGATGAAATATATTTTTTTAACAATAAAAGTTATTAACAAATAAATTCTCGGGGTTTGACAAACCATATCCTGGGCTGATATGGTTTAATTAAGATTTGTATAATTCCCTTTCTTGGGAATAATATCTGGCAACCAGTTGTAAACAGGTTACTCTAGGTATGTATTTACTGTCATTCTTTTAAAAATATTTACCACAAAAATATAGATTTTTCTATTTCGAATTCAATGTTATATGGTTGACTTTTAAAATCCTGGGCTAAGTTTTGAATGGCGCGATATAAATTTTTAATAAATTTTATTCGGAATTAAAAGCTATCTGCGACAACTATACAGGGTGTAGCAAAATAAGATACTGATTCTTAAAGGTGTTAATTCTTAGGTGATTTTAGGAAAAAATGTTTAAAACTCAAATTCCATTTTTTTCTTTATGTTTTAGGATCCTGTAGCTCACAAGTTAAGGGGTTTAGGGCATAGCTTTATTTGAACTTTTCTTTTTAAAAAATCACCTGAGGATTAACACCCTTAAGGATAAGCATCTTACTCTGCAACACCCTCTATACACTAATGTGCGCAATAGAAAAAACATACAAGAGAGCAGCTGCGAAGGAGAAGCTACCCGTAAAAGAAAGACACGCGCTGAATTTTCTGTGCAGCAGAAAAAGGCAACCATATTATCCCAATATTATTTAGTTAAACAGCGTATCTACTTAAGTTCACACCATATAAAGTTTTTTTGTATTATTAATTTTAAGAAAAAAAGGTATTTTTTAAGATCTGTTAAAACAGCAAAAAGTCACTAAAACGCTCGTTATCGCAAAAAAAATGTTTAAAAGTGTTTTTTTCTTTAATAATTTTTTTGCGTATTTAGAAGGTATTTTTTAATTTTAAACATCTTTTCTTTATAAAAATTTTTGGTATTAAAAAAATAAGGTTACTAACTTTTCTTTTGAGCAAAAGTAATATTTTTTGACATGCCTCACATACCGTCTGCAAAAAATTAATATGGGATGCATTTTAGCCTTTAGACCATGCAGAACATTTCATAATAAATACCTTTTTTCGTAAAATCAATAAGAAAAAGTTTTTTATATGGTGCAAACTTACGTAGACACGCTGTATAGTATATTTCAGGGTTATAAAAAAATCGTCAGAAGCTTTAAAATTATATACTACCTGACCCCTTTTTTATTATTATTTTTTTTTAATGGCGCGAAACTCTCAGTTTGACAAATATATTTGTCATTTTGTGCCTACAATTTGATTTATGTTGTCTTACAAAAGTTCTTAAATGTTTATGCAAAAATACCGAACAATTCAAAAGCTAAAAGGAGGGTCCTGACTTAAGACACGCATTATATGAATTCCTTCTACTTTAATTAAAAAATAATCTCAACTTTCTTTACTTGGCTAATGCAAATACAGGAATAGCCTGCAGTATTGATGTAAATCCAGTCCAATCTTTTTTATTATTTTTTTTTAATGGCGCGAAACTCTCAGTTTGACAAATATATTTGTCATTTTGTGCCTACAATTTGATTTATGTTGTCTTACAAAAGTTCTTAAATGTTTATGCAAAAATACCGAACAATTCAAAAGCTAAAAGGAGGGTCCTGACTTAAGATACGCATTATATGAATTCCTTCTACTTTAATTAAAAAATAATCTCAACTTTCTTTACTTGGCTAATGCAAATACAGGACTAGCCTGCAGTATTGATGTAAATCCAGGATTAGAAGTAATTTAGCGAAAATAGACTATCAACCGCACCGGCCTAAACCAGGATAATGTACAATACTATTGATGTAGTCGATAACTATTAATTTAATGATTACCTATACAGTATAAGTGGATCTAGGTATATATTTAATAAGATAATTGTTTTAGCAAACATGCCACTCTTTTGTATAAACTAATCGTTACTCTAGTTGTAAGTAGCAAATAACGCTTGGCATTTTAGTTAAAAACGTACCATTTTTTTATAATAGTATATGTTAAAAATACCCCATTTGTCAAAAGTACGACCTTACAATACGAAAGTAAAACTTAATATATGATTTTTTCTTAAGTATGATATAATCCTGGACAAAAAAAAGATTAAATTCAATCCTAAATAACCTATTGGTTTCTTGACAGATTTTAATAATCTTTTGATCTAGTTGTAGATCCTTTTATTAGGATTATTATTTTATATGGGAATTGCCAAAAGTTTTATAAAATAACGTGTTTTACAGGGGAAAGTCAAATGTTGTATTTTGCCCAAATTTTCGAACACCCTGTGGAATAATTTACCGTCACAATTTTTTACCAATGTATTGGATTTTAAGGCCCTACCTTTTCTTGACATTTTTTTATTGATATTTTTTATTTCTATTTTAAAGGGAATCAAAAATTTTAAACAAGACTATAAATTTATGTATCACATGTGAAGTTATAATTTTACATTTTCCTTAAAATTTTTATTTCGAATAATAAAAAATAAGTTCGAAATATAGCGTATATTATCATCATAAATAAATGGCATTGTTTTCTTTTAAATCGGAATTTCCTTTTATTTTAGAGATACTAAAAAATGTTTTGGAAAGATGGGGATTTAAAATACAAACACTAGTAACAAATTTTGACATTAAATTATTCCACAGGGTTTTCAAAAATTTAAGCAAAATGCAACATTTGGGTCTTCCCTGCAGAACAGCATAACATCTAATTCTATAGAACTATTTGCAATCCTCATATAAAATAATTATTTTGTTGGGAGGAGCTACAACTCGCCCAAAAATCATTAAAATCTGTCAAAAACACAAAATGTTATTTAAGATTAAATTTGAACAATATATCATTGTTAATTAAGACGTTCCTTGCAAATATTTCATTTGTAATTTATTGTTACTTTAAAGAAATAAAAATTAATTAAATAAGTTTAAATAAATCGTAGCTTATACGAGGTAGATGTAAATTTTCATATTTAATATGAAAGAAAATTTTTGAACTTACATACAAATTATAAAACATTATTTAAAATACTTGTTTATAATAAAGTTATATTATAATTAAAAAAAATCCTATTTAAAAAATGAAAATTAAAAGATACTTTAAATCAGTCGTTTTATAAAGTTATTAAACCTATTTTAGTATTTTTTAAATTCTAATAAAAACTGGCCAAGTCAAATCTAACGTCCTTTAAGATGTCATACATATTTGGATTTTGTGCAGAACTTGGCACTCATTCAGATCTCCATTTTTTTTGCGGCAAGGCCAACAGCTTAGCATAATTTTACTATTGAACTTGGCTCATCTTACATTCACATTTAGGTTTTTGGTAGGATATCATTACTTTTGTAAAGAAAACTGGGCAGGCATTTAGATATAATATTTTTTATTGCGTTTTCGCAACTGGTTTCTTTTTTGCTATTGTTTACATTTTCCTTAAAGTTAAAAATAACAGTGCCGATTACCCATTTATTATTTGCCACTGGCGTAGCGTGTCTACGAGGGGTCCCGTATCAAAATTAGTTTGGGAGTTTCGTTTTTATCAAAAATTAAAGACCAAAAAAAGGTACTTTATAACATTGTTTTTCTTATTTATACCATTTTTATCAAAACTTTTGAAAAACCAAAAAAAAGTAACCACTTTCAACTAACAATAATATATTTTTGCCTACGCACGTTAGGGGGCCCCATAACCTGGAGGCCCCATATTATTAATAAGGCTGATACGGCAGTAGCTACGCCCCTGGTATCTGCCTACTTACCTTTTTAACACGCTTCCTGTTTATTCTTAAATTAGCCAAATCCGGGCGATATAACGAACTTGTTAACGGTTGATTATAAGCGCGTATTAAAAGTTTTTTAATGGGGAAATCACTTTCTTTTTTACTTTTTACTTAATTTATTGGTTATAATTCTGTCATATAGCAAATACATATAATAATACATATATTGGAATAGTTTTAAATATCTACTTGTAACGGTTTAAGCGCTAGAATAATTTTTTTCAATATGGGGACATCCCCTAACTTCCCTATTTTTAAACTTTTTAATTTTCAGTATTTTTCCTACGCTTACACAAAATTACCGAGCTGGATTCCAAATCCTATCTTTCTAGGTCATCTGAAAGTGAGTTAGGTTTTTGATTTACAGGTTAAGCTAAATAATATAACACATACTGGCAATTGCCTTGCAGCAACGCCATAAAGAAAGCAGTATCCAGCAGTATATAACACATAGGCAATGTAAGAAAAAGAGACAATCTAACTAAATCCCGGCATGTAAACATGCGTGACTAATACTGCTTGTTTTGTTATTCTATTACTCGCCGATGTACCAAAACTGCTTGCTCAAGCAGTATATGCCAGTCAGTGGAAAATTGACTACTTTTTGACATTCAGATCTTAATAACCCTTTGAGCTAGTTGTCCTGTCCTGAATATAAATAAACACACATAGTTTTATGTAATTACGTTCTATAAGTTTTGAGTTAAAACTTTTTTTGTATGGGGACCCCTTAACCCCCTCTAGTTTTTAACTTTTTTAGTTTTTAGATTTTTTCCTACGCTTACACACAATTACCGAACTCGATATTTAATTTCATTTTTCTAGATCATCTGGAAGTGGGTTAGGTTTTTGATCTATTTGTCAGTCAGTCAGTCAGTGAGTGAGTCAGTCAATCAGTGAAAAATTGGCGACTTTTGGATCATCATATCTTTATAACCGACTGAGCTAGCTTCATGAAATTTGTACTACTAGTTGCCCTTAGGGGAATAAATAAACACACGTAGTTTTATGTGCTTCCGTTAAATAGGTTTTGAGTTATGTAGGGGTCAAAAGTGGCACCAAGTGGTTCGTGTAATATTACAAGCGGCGGTGTAGCTAGTTCCTTTGCTTGAACTTGGCTTAACACGCTGCCGCGTGTCTTGATTTTTTTGTTCAATAAAGCAAAAATTTAGGAGTCCCTTTAAAAAAGTTTTCAGTGTTTTTGTCATATGAAAAACGCCTTATTTTACTGATTTTTAAATTTATTTTGACGACTTCGTTTATTGTTTTAATCTTTTCCAAAATAGATTTTTAAAGTTTTGTAGACATTTTTGTCAGTGCAATAGCCCTAAATTAATTTTATTTTTAAATAAAGGTATGAAAGGACATTAAAATAAATTTAAAAAACTGTAGAAGAAAGGCGTTTTTCATAAGACGAAAATAACATGTTATTCTTAATGGGGTTTTAAATTAAAATCTGTAATTTACGTCTGTTTTTTAAATGATCTAAATATACTAAAATGCTTTAACTATAATAAATCTTTGACCTTGTTTAAAAATTAAAAGGCAATAGGAAATATTTTCAACAATTAATTTAGTTCGATCTAATGTCTATACGAGGTAGGTTGAAAAAGTGTTTTGGTCATGGTACTTCTGCTTTTAAATTATGACATTACTGCTTTTAAATTATGACATTACTTTAAATTTTTAACAAGTTTTTTCAATTGCTATTTCTCTTCAAGTTTGAAAATAAAAATACTTTTATCTTCTGTAAAGCATAGGATATTCTAACGAGCCCCCTCGTTCCATGACCATTGATCATAAGATTTTTAAACTTAACCATGATAAACATTAAATTTATTTACAGGGTAATTGTTAACAGGAAAAAACAACGCCTAATAATGAAAACTAGAAAAAATTATTTTAAAAAATAAAACATAATAACATAATAATAATAATAAAAACATAAATAATTAGCTATAAATAAAAAAAAACTATTTTTTTAAATATTTACGTGCATTTTTATTTTTAGTAAAAACCCAATAAAGAAGGTATGATGATGTTTATTATGTCTATTTACTATTGTTAAAATTTGTGACAGGATCTGAGTTTTTTGTCGCAATTAGAATTAAAACTATGGCTTTTAATTATTATACCAAATTCTTCGGGAGACAAAAAATGGATACCTACATTATTCTCCCTTACTTAAGGAGCCAACTTTTAAAGTTTGCAAAACTAGTCTTTGCAATCTACTTAAAGAGTTTCTTTTTATTTTGTTTATATACCATTTTAAATTTAATAAATGACTTACTTTTTTATAACTATAATTTTTGATTATTATCATTATGTTGCAGTACCAATTAATCCCCAATTTAATAACATTAACGTCCAAACTACCAAATTTTAATCATTTATGAAGTGTTTTAAGCTTTTATGTGCTTTTTAGAAACTAAGCAAGATGACAAAAAACTTAAAAAAAACACATTTTTTTTGTTTGGTAAATTCGACGAAAATTTATAAATTGCCGCTTAAAGTACTTGTTTTTGTCTAAAATATTCTTTCAAGTGCCACTTAGATGCTAATTAACCTTTTAAAATTAATTAAGTTACGAATAAATTGCTTGTTGCTATAAATTATACCTTAAAATTACTACAAAATTCAGTAAAGAACATTTAAGATGTTTACTAAAAATTAATTATTTCTCTTTCACTCCCTATCTTAAAAAATGGTACATTACAAGTGTTTCATTACTGCGGAGGACGATGTACATAGGCGTGGACCGCCGAGGTGAATCATTTTAGTAGGGGAGCTCAGGAAGTGGATTTCGGGATTTACTATAGCGCGACAAAATAATATATGAGAATTACATAGAGATAGGTATTAAATTGTTTTTAAAATGATTTAAACCGTCTTAACACGAAAAACGCCTCCAAGCTTTGCATCACAATAGGTCTTATGACGCTCGAGTAAATCCCCATTTAGCATCGTTGGCTCTCCTACTATTTCTTGAGACAGTAAAATACTTTTCACCGATGTTTGAAAACTGTTTTATCTACAACCTTTTAATTCAATTTTTTTATTTTATTTTTGTATAAAAAATATGTCAACGTAACAAAATTATTTTTAATTTGTCAAATAATACACGCCACCAGACAATTATCGTTCGTAAAGGTATCACAAGGATATCTAAAATAACAGACAAGATTTCAAGCTGGCAAATTTTAAAATTTTTGTGGCTGTTGCAAGGGTAACTATTACTTTTAGCCCACGGGAGGAAAGTTAACTGTCCTTCCGTAAGCCGAGAGTAAAAGTTAGAAAAGTGACACTTTTAAACTTATAAAAGTCAACATTACATACATGGTTGTAAATAAAAGAAATTTGTAGACCCCCGTGGGTGTCTTGAGCAAGGTAAGAGAAGAGGGAGATTGTTAATACAGGACTTAAATACTTAAGGATTTGGAAAGAAAGTCCTTCGCGGTCCTTTATATTTTAACAGAGCCGCCGAGAGCCCTGCCGTAACCCAAAAAAAGTTGAAGATCAAAAAAAAAAAGGAAAGGTCCTCACTTTGTAGAAAATATTGTTGTTTATATTACTTTTCCAAATATCCGTTTAAAAAAATTGAATAGCAAAAAAGGTCCTCACTCCATTGCGTTTTTATCCCGCGCGGGACAACTTATTTAGTTCCCTCCAATCTGTCCGGTCCACGGTAATTTGTACCGCTTTCAACGCCCTCTCGTCGGCCCTGCATTTTACTTGGACCGTTTAGAGATGCATGTGGCGTCACCAGTTTCTCTATTGGGAGCTGCAAGTGAAGAAATTGTACTGAACAATTCCTTGAAGCAGAAGCTGTGTATAGTCGGGATCGCTCTTATCGTGCGGGTGTATCAATTAATCAACGACAAACTTTTGCAGTTACTTTTCTTTTTATATTGTTTAATAACACCTTCTAAAAACAACGCGTTAGATAAATGAAACAGGTGTATGCAAGGTTAACGTCCAAAAAAAGATACAATAACAAATCTCAGTGGCTTTATAACAATCATTATAATAAAAATGTCTGATTTTGATGGATGACATTTAACGTCATTTTGATAGATTAAATTTTAAAATATGGAGAAAAAAAGCCCTTCTGTGGATTTCTTTATTCTCAATCCAAGAAAATGGTTTTAAGTCTTGTAAATTATTTTGAGAACGAAAAAGCAAATAAAGGATTCCCTATAAATATACAAAAAGAAGTTGCTAAAGCACTTGAAATTAGTTTAAGAATGGTGCAAAAGGTGGTACATGAAAAAAAGAACAATCTTATTCCCAAAATGGAAAAAAAAATGTAAACGAAAGAAGCCAAAGACTAAAGATTTAAGTGAATCTGTGAAAATGGAAGTAAGAAATGTTATTTATGAATTATATAAGCTAAACACAAATATAACACTTGCGGTTTTAAAGGGGGATTTAAAGAAACGTTCTATTCAAGACATTGGACGTGGCGCTTTATCAAAATTAGTTAAAAGTTTAGGTTTTTACTACAAAAAAGACTTAAATAAAAGATATTTATGTGAACTACCAAATATTGTGAGCCAACGTGTTAAGTTTTTAAGAAATTATACGGAAAATAATCTCTCAAAATTAAGGAAAGTGGTATTTTTGGATAAAACCTGGATATTTTCAAATGGGAGTGGATCAAAATCTTGGCAAGATGATTCTGTTAACAGCGTTAAAAGAAAAAACGATTTATTGTCCTACATGCCGGGTCTTCAACAGGATTTGTTTCAGGTGCTAGTTTAATTTTTTCTTCAAAATATAAAACTTTGGACTACCATGACAATATGAATTGCGAATTGTTTGAAAAATGGTTAAAAGAACAGTTATTACACAATTTACAAGAGCCTTCTTTAATTATATTGGACAATGCTCCCTACCATTTAAGAATTTTAAATAAGCAACCAAATGCAAGTTGGTCAAAAAGGGAATTTATAATTGGTTAACGAAAATCAAAATCCCTTACTATATAATAATTTGCTAAAAATCTGAACTTCTTTCAATGCAAAATCACTTAAAAACCAAACGTTTATGCAGTTGATCAGATAGTGCGTGAATGGGGCCATGAAGTTCTACGATTGCCGCCGTACCACTGCCATTTTAACGCAATAGAATTTATATGGGCAGGATTAAAATCCTAATATGAGAAGCATGTGGACGCTGGGCTTAAATTTAATCAGGTTGAATTCGTTTGGAAAGAGGCACTAGACCACATCACAGAAGAATATTGGCGAAAATCAGTGAACAAACTGAAAAAATAATCAAAATCTGGTGGGAGAGGGAACAAATACTTGATGTTCGAATAGATCCACTAATTATCACACCATTTAAGGATGACTCGAAAGATGACGAACAGTTTTTTGATCCCATTAGTGATGATTAATTAGTCTTAAAATTTGTTCTCCTTTTTGTCTATAAAGTTTATAAATCAGTATTTCATGCAATATTTTTACACATCCACTAATGTGTGTTATATTTGTGTTTAGTCTATACAATTTATAAATAGTATTTCTTACTTTTATTTTCACAGATTTACTTTAATCTTGAGTCTTTGACTTCTTTCGTTTGCATTTTTTTTCGATTATGGGAATAAGATTGTCCTTTTTTTTCATATACCACCTTTTGCACCATTCTTAAACTAATATTAAATACTTTAGTTATTTTTTATAGTATATTTATAGATGACCTTTATTTGTATTTTTAAAATAATAATTGTTCTTATTATATCAACGATGGTATTTTATTTTGTTTAGTATTTTGCTGTAATCAAATAAAAATAAATGCAATGTTCTTTTATTTAAAGAGTTTTTAAGTATTTAAATATGAATAGCATCCCAAAATTGTTAAAACGGCCAAATGTCTCAAAAAGTAAGAACCATACAAAAGTTTTAAATAAAAAAGTGTATGAAATGGGATATCCTAAAGTAAATCTAAGTAAAATATTATTTATGTAAAAATATAACTTCTAAGGTCAAATTGACTTTTAGAGGTACATACATTTGACCACCAAATAAAAACTCGATGACTTTTGTGCCTTAACCTATTAGTACTATATGAAGAATTTTATTGTCTATTACTTCAGCACTAAAAAAATTATTAAAGCTTTTTTTTATTATCCTTATTTTTCAAAATATTTAGCCTTGTTTTACCTTTACCACAGTTTTATGTTTAAAGGTAAAGCGGGCAGTGAAAAAAGTACAAACACCATTTTTTCTATCATTTGTATAATGGCGTATCTTGTAGAACAGAGTTTTATTTTAGACCACTTTATAAAAAAGAGCTTTTTAAAGCCTCGCACCCGTTTACTACTGCTGGTTCAGTCATATTCTATGCCTAAGTAGTTATCTTATTGACAAGCTAACCTAATTTGATTAAGTTAAAAAGTTAAACTTGTAAAGTAACTTCGAGTTTCCAAATATGTAAAAAAATCTACAGTTTATCAAAAAAAAAAAAAAAAAAATAATTAAACTTTATTATTATTTTTATTTTTGGTTAAACTGGTAATTATATAACTTACCAACAATCCCAACTTTTATTATTTCTAAATCAAAAATTCAAGAAATTATAGCCCAAAACTATTCCCGTTGCTACCAGATTTATACGAATCAAAGGTCGAGTTAAGCTTTACGCAAACGCATATACGCTTATATATTATAAACACATCTTAATATGTCAAAGTCAAAATGTCAAGTTTCCAAGTAAATAACATTTTAGTAGCCACTGTTTTTTTAATTTGATTCATATGCATAATGACCTTTGGACCCGCACGTTAAGAACGATCCCGACTATACCTATTAAGAAGCAATACATCTCCTACAGCCCGACAATGGGCAAGATATCGAAGCTTTTCTGTAAGTACAGGATCGAGGCGGATAAGGCGAAAAGCTCTTATTTAAATGAAATCAAAAATGCTAAAAGTGGTTAGGAAAGCCATTAGAGAGGGCGGAATTAGGATATTTTGGATTAAACGGGAAAACCAAGCGATCTGTGATGTGTCATTTTTATCTTGGATCCAATTTTTGTGTAAAAATTATAATAATATCCTAAAATCATAAATTTGTTTGTTTTATGCATCATTGAAATTTATCGCATTAAAGTAAAGACAAATCGCAAGTAGCATATTAATTATTTTTTTATTAAAAGAAAATTGAGTAGGTTTTTATTTATTCTTTGTTTTGGCAAATTCATGGTATATACAAAAATGTATGTAATAGTTATTTTTCTAACAAGTGCGCGCAAAGTGATACTTTCCCACACGCAAAAGCAGTTAGACAAACGACACGAAGCGGAGTTCGGATACGCTTCAGGTGCGGGACAGACACTTTGCGCAAGTGTTAAGAACAATATTTTTTCTATGAGTGTCTTGGAAGAGTAAAAACATATATTTATTTTATTCTTATATTTCTCAACATCCGATAGTATTTGTCAGTTTTGACTTTTATTTGTTATTGCTTCAATAACCAGTTACATGTTTTAATGTCAGATTGCGTGCGCAATGTAATAATTTTTTGGTATGCTGTAGCAAAATAAATGTAAATTAAAGCTATCCTAGGTTTAGTTATAAATATTTGCAAATCTTCCAAAAATATATCGTTTTTACTCTGTAAGCAGGCGCGGCGAGTTTTAAAATTTTATATGGGTGCCATGTGTCGCAAACTTTTTAAAGAGCAAAAAAGGGTGCATTATTGCACCCATATAAGAAAAGAATAATTGTAATATTTTTTGGGTTTCTCTTTCAAAACTGTTTAAAAGTTTTTGGTTATTTCTGGTTAGTCCTGGTTTATCAGGCAAGAAGAAATGCAGTACGTAACATGTATGTGGGTAAGGACCCTTTTTTGCTCTTTTTAAAGTTTTTAACATACGCACAAATATAAAATTTTAAAACTCGCCGCGCCTATTTTTAAGATCTCGGGCAAGATTACCAGCCTTAGCGTCAAGCGGCCAACGCCAGCGTTAAGCAAAACATGTGAGAGCGCTGTCTTTGATCTTTAGCCGAGAATAAAAGAACTTGTTTTTAAAAATCAGCCGCTCGATGCTTACACTTAGTATCGTGTCTGAGGCCTAAGGGTTACCTACGGTGACTGTTTTCAAGCTTGGATTTCGGCAAAACGGCAAAAACGGTACTAATAGAGCTAATTATAAATGCTTTTAACATCCCAGGTTCTAATGATTTTATAGTAATTAGTTTTACTCGTTAAATATTAAAATTATTTCGTTTTTTTTATATACAGGTTATTTCCTAATTGCGGTAAGAAAATCTGAAGGCCTATTCTTGAGCCAATTTTATATAAACATAGGTCCGGAAATGCTTTGTTTCTAAGATACAGGGTGTTATACTTTAATAAAATATTAGGATTTTTAATAATATCTTAAATATGTGTAATACAATTTTGATAGAATATGGCTGTGGTATTTGTTAACATAGAAAGTTAATTTAGACCCTAAACTAATTTTAATTTGAAAGACCACTGGCGGCGTAAGACGCACCTTAGTTACCATTATTGACTTCAAAATACAACTTGTTTTTGTCCTCGCATTTTTAAGTAGCTTGCTTAGTTTTTCAGAAAAAAAAAAAATTGCTAAACTGTATAATACTGGCCATACAAGAAATATTGGAGCATTCTTTTCTTTTTAAAATTAAGTGCTATAACTTCTTATTAGCAATTATGTAATAACAACAAAAAATGCTTTATTAAATACCGTTTATATCTACATTAACAAATTTTACGAAATAATTGTTTTAGAAATTTTTAGGTTTTTGAAAAGTTTAACACCATGTATCTTGAAAACGAAAAATTTGAGAACCAAACTTATTTTTATAAAAATATCTTAGAAATAGGCCCTTAAATTTTCTTACCGCAATTAGAAAACAACCTGTTTATTGTGTACCGAAAGTACAGTTATAAATTTACACCCCTTTAACTTGTTTTTTATACAACGAAATTTTAAAAAATATATATTGGTTTATTGGGTAAATTCTGTAATTTTCAAATCAGTTATTAAATTTATATTATCTTTTAGATATACAGAGTAGGACAAAAGTATTATTAAATATATTCTAATGACATAATATAAACCTGCATACCGGCACTTATACTATGGCCGCTATAAATTAATAATGAATACCTAGTAAGTAACTCCGGTAACTGTAGTTTTAACCAATAAAATTTATTTTTTATTTTAGTAACTAGGGTTACTTACTTTTTATACCAATAAAATACATTTTTTGTTCAGGTGTTTTTCTAAATTTATAGCAAACAGAGTATAGTTCCTAGATCAATTAGCAAACAATAGTGGTATTCTTTTGAGATATAATTAGTTTTACTTCTATCAGTTCGTTAACTTACAAGTAATCCTGATTATTTGATTACGTGACTGATGTCATTTGAAATATTAATAAACTTTCAGAATGAAATTACTTAACATAAGTTTCAAAAGAATGGTATCACTAATGTTATGCTGGACATACAGCCGGCTTTAACTTTGAAAGACGTTAGGAATCGCAGAACTGGCCTGATCTTATACAGGGCCGTAATAACCGTTAGAGGCGCCCTAGGCTGGTGCCTATTTTATTATAAAAAAGAAAACAAACATTTTAAAGAACGACGCCCCACTCAAGTTTAAAATTGAAGAGCAAAAAAGGTGATTCACTGTGTGACGCCTATTTTAATTCCACGATGCCCTACTGGAAAAAGAAAAATAAAAAAGGTCATTCACTGTGTGGCGCCTATTTTAATTTCAGGTCGCCCCACCTAAAAGTAAAATTGAAGACAAAAAATGGGTCGTGCGTAGCGCCTATTTTCTCCCAGGGCGCTCTATTCCCAAATCAAATTAAAGACCAAAAACGACTAAAAACCCTCCCCGCCCTACAACTTTTTTTAGATCTCCCTTGTCTGGCGCCTATTTTTTCACGGCGCTCTAGGCTGTGGCCTAGTCAGCCTATTTCTTAATACGGCACTAATCTTATAGTGCATAGTGCCATATAGAATATATTTATGGACTAACAAAAAAATAATTTGGCACTTAGATTAATTAGCTAATTCACTCTTCTGTTATGAAATCATATCTATTAAAAATCTATGCTTTTACCAATACCTTTTAAATAAAAGCATAAAATATTAAGATACTTTAAACATACAAATTAAAAACAAAAAACTAAAAATTTTATTTAAACTTCTCTTCTAGTTTTCAAATAACTATAAACATTTTATTTAAAAGAAGTTAAAAAAGCAATAAAAACTTATTATAAAATAAAAAATGCAATAGAAATACCCATTTGACAGGCAAAACACTATATAATGGATTTTTACACCTATGTATATTGAAAGTGTCAGTTATTCATACAATAAATAACTTTATTTCAAAAATCTATCCTACTATACAAACTATACAAAAATGAAAAGCTGCAATACTTTTTAAAATTTTAGGTTGGTGTATACTACTTTAAAACACTTTAAAATCCATTTTTAACTTAATTTTGTTATCCAATTTTGCTTCGCTTGGCAACTCGAAAGCCATTTAAGCCTAAAAGGATCGGATTTATTTATTTTTTAGTCTTAAGTAATGTCCATTCATCAAATGCCTGCCTGCCTTTTAAACAGCCGAATCTTGCATTTTATAGATGCTTTCAAAGCTTTTTCCTGCTGTTTTATTCTTAAAAGCTACGTAATGGTTCAATACTTGCCTTAATAGCCAAATACCAAAATATGGCAATTTGCTTCTAAATTAGAGTTAAAAATATATAACAATTTCTCTAAAAGGTCTGTACAAAATGCTACCATAGACTTCTTTGGCCAAAATTCAACGATCTAACGCAATCTACCTTGGTCGAAAAGTTGATCGTCTGCGAGATACAGGGTGTCAAAGTTTTTGTCCTATTTTATTTATTTTAATTTTATTTATTTATTATTGGAAATCTTTTACAAAAATTTGGGTTTTTAAAAAGTAAGAAATCCAAAGTTACTCATATTTTTGCTGTTAAATGTAGGCGGAGCCACCTGCATTTCTCTACTTTGGTTCAGTGTCATTATTTTTTTGCCTTGTGATTCTAGTATAGACATAGTTTTTATTATCTTATATTTTCTGCACAAAAAGGTATACCTAATAAATACCGCTACGAGCAACAAAATTCTGGGATATTTTAGATTAAACTTAAAACAAAAATATTTTTATGTCTTTACGCTCTATTTAGACAACCCAGGTTTGTCTAAAAAGTCTCCTAAAAATGTAGCTTCAATTTCCTTACGCCAAAATACAACAATTACCAGTGTGTCTAAAATGAAAAGTTACTCGTTTGCGAGATACGGGGTGTTCAAGTAAAAAGATTTTAAAAGTAAATGGAAAATTTGATACCCTGTATCTTGCAAATTAACAACCTCTAGCCTAAGGTAAATTGCATTAGGTCGTTGTATTTTGACCCAAAGAATTTGTGGTAGTGTTTAAAAAAGCTACCACAATTCCTAAGGCTAAAATATAACAATCTATCCCAACTTACCTTGGTTCAAAAGTAAATGAATTATGCTATACAAGGTGTGAAAATGTATTTTAGTTTTAGTTTTTAATAAATAATATTTTGTTTGTAATAAATAAGTTTGGCGGGCAATATTCAGAATCCGCTATAAAATATGTATTTAAGCTCCAAAGCGCCAGTTGCGGTATCTTGCACAAATTAAAATAAAAATTAATTTTTAAATCACCCTGTATGCAAACTTTAAATAAAATTTATTATTATTTTTTTTTAAATTTTGGTTTAAAGTGGCTCAAAAAGTTGTTTTATTTTTTAATTTGGGCAAGATAACGCTGGCTGCATTCCTTTTTAAAATAAAATTGATAACAGATTCTAATTTCCTACCTTCAAAACCCTCTCTAGCCGAATAGTTTAATAGTATACTTCTATTAGCAAAATCATTAATAAAACACTAAAACCGGAATACATTTTTGACACTCCTTATCTCTAAAATCATCCTCTTTTGAAATAAGGTAGTTTGGGTAATATCGTTATATTTAAGCCTCAGGAATTTGCTGGTAGCATTTTATTCGCACCTTTTAGAGACATCCTGTATAAATATTTAAATAAACACTTTGCCTATATTAACACATAAACAATTATTTTTAAATATATTTTTTTATTATTTGATGAGGCAATTTCCTAAAATCTAACTTTTAAGATCTGCTACTTTATTTTGGTTTTATAAAACAAAAATAAAAACATATTTATATAACACAACCTGCCTACAAAATGGCGTTGTTGCTAATTATGGAGGTGTTCGTTAGAGACACAATATTTTTCTTTTTAACATATCTTTACTTTACCTCAACATAATGTTTGTCCTTTTAAAAGTATATTTTTTTATATTTATGCCCAATTATCTTACTTTAGCAAAGTGGTCAATATTTAAAAAGGGTTACTTTTTATACTGCATTAAAAAATAATTGGGTGCCTTTGTTTTGTTAATAATTTTGTGATACATGTTTAATCTGTTAATATATATTTAAAACCGCTAAAGCTTCATTTGCCAATTTTGTAACTAAGGTATTTTGGACATGCGGAATTGAATAGTGATATCGGCACTGTTGCCATATTTTATCAGTTAGTTGCTACATGTATTTTTTTCTTTTTCATTTTTTAAATGTTATGCCTTATTTATTTTTTATTAAATTAAATTAGGCAAATTATATTTAGTAATTTTCTAAATTTTCAGATTTTTTAATAGTAGTAGGGAAGCCCACGATACTAAATGGGGATTTACTCGATCGTCATAGAGACCTATTGGGTTGCAAAGCTTAGGTGATTAAAAGGAAAAAATGTTTTATAATAAATACCTTTTCATCGGTTGGGCTATAAATTTTTAAATATGTCAAAAAATACTGTTATAATTACGGCTTGTGGAAATCGTTCGGATCGTATCGGATTAAGTGTTTTTCGCTATCGTTAAATTATTTTCTAAAAAAATAACCACGCTCGAAAATGTCAAAATGACGTTTTTCTCAACTTTGTAGTCCTCCGCTTTCTTTAACTAACTCTTAAATTATGGAATTAGTCAAATATATACTGTTATGCATTTTATTAACTTACCCTATTTTAATCTGAGGCGTTCATATTTAGTAAAGGTGCGTAATCGTGTACAAGGTATTCTCAGATATATTAATCTGCCGCGCTGTAGTAAATCCCGAAATCCCCTCTTGGGCTCCCCTACCATGGCATTTTATTTTTTGTTTTATTGCCTAATATTTCTATACTAATTCATTTTTTTTTGCAAGTGTAATTTTCCCCACATGAGCCTAAATGCACTAAAATGTAACTGCTACCATTGTCGTCGAAATTTAAAGCATGCTAGAAAAAAACAATTGGTGTTAGCTTGGCAATTTTAGCGACTTTCTAATGAACAATTTTGTGGTTTTGAAAAAAAATTATTTAGCTCTCCTCTACAAGCCATAAATACTACGATAGGACGTGTCCAAAATATTGGGGTTTTGTGTGGTAAATGTAAATGCAACCGAATTTACCTTATGTGGTACGTTGCATTTTGCGTATTTAATCATCAATTTTAGGCGTTAAACCAATTATAACCGCGGTAATAATTGGTGACAACTTTGACGTATAATAAATTGCTAAATGTCAACATACCTGTGGGTAAATACCGTGTTAAAATTTGTTCTTCGCCTAAGATAGACTAATGTATTATTGGTAGACGACCGCGACAAATAATTTTATAGTTTAATAATACTGTTGCCAAGGGTATTTCCGTCACCTGCTGACTTAAAGCGGGTTATTTTATTATTTTGTTGTTGCGTAAATTTTTTTCTTTTTAAAAATTTGTATTTAAATAGACTCTTTTTATTGACAGTGCCAGTAAATATATAAAGTGTCTCAAAAACCTAATTTTCATTGTCGAAAAGGTTTTTATTGTTGGTAATTCTTACAATAAAAGGGTAATTAAGTACATGTTTTTATACTGTGTAAGGCTCTCGCGGCCATTTTCTGCTAAACTTAAGTTTTGGGCTATTCGGCCGTCGTTATAGATTTTCTTTCCTTGACGTTTCGCCAGCGCGAGTAGTTGGCATCCTTAGAAGGTTCCTAGTAGACTACTTGCATACTTCTGTCTCCCGACACGGACGCAGCAAGTATTTATGGGCAGCTTGGGTGGACGGGCACTTTTCCGCTTGGTCGATGCGCAGTTGTTGTTCCTGCCGTGATGATATTTTTGTGGTTTTGAGAATTTGTATCTATGTTTAATTAATCTTCATTGATTCCTCTGTTTTAGTAAAGTTGTTGGTATGTTTGTGTATCTCTATGGGTGCCCAGTACAGTCTGGCATGGTGAAATGATGTATTAGCAAGATCCTGGGTGTTTTCAAATTTTATGTGGTGCTCTGTGCCTGAAAAGTGTGCTCCGCTACGGCTGATTTGTCAGCCTGTCCCAGGCGGCAGTAAGCTTTATGTTCTTTAATTCTTGTGTTGATCGATCTCTTGGTCGTTCCGATGTACACACTGCCACATGTACACGGTATTCGATAAACTCCTGGGCACGCCAGAGAGGTCCCTTTTGTCCTTGGGCGATTTTAAACACTCTTTAACCTTTCTTGTAGGTTTGTATATAGTTTTAATATTGACCTTTATTAGTAGGCGACCTATTTAGTCCGTTACCCTCGGAATGTATGGTAAGAAAGCTCTTGCCGTTAGTGGACTTTGTTCCTTGGTTTTGCGATAATCTTATATATGTATTGCTTGCCTTTTTCTGAGTATCCACTGACCATAAGCGCGTTTTTAAGTATTTCGTGGCATGGGTAGCAGGTTGGGACAATTATTTTTTGTATGACACTAAATGTGAACTTTGAGATAGGGAGAAATCACGTTCAATTTAAAAATCTTTTTATTTTGACATTTTGCTAAATTATTTAAATTAAGAGTAATTTTTTTTGGTCCATTTTTACATTTTGGAACCCTAAACCAATTTTTTCAACGTGAATCTTGTTTTTTTAAGCAAAAGCAGTTACCATAAACGATTTTGTTAATAAATTAAATTTTACGGTTCATTTGTCTCACCATTGTAAAGTCTATCCTTGGACATATTGTATATAACTAAATTAAACCCGTTAAAATTTGACGGGTTCAATATATTTCAATAAAATGGCAAACAAATATTCATAAAAATTATCTGATTTTTTGTTAGAACTAACTGCAATAACATTAAGCAAAATGTGATACGGCCAACAAATGTCATAATGCACTAAAAGAGTTTAAAAAGCATACAATAGAGGCGCTTAATTTAAATTGCTAATAGGTTTTTAAAACCCGTCGAATCCGACGGGGTTCAATCTCAATCTAATCAAATATTATTGCCCCCTTTACCTTGTCACCTTATGATGGTGTGTTAAAAAGTTTACCTAGGTTTTTATTTAAATAAAGTTTCTAGTACATTAAAAGCTCTCTGCAGAATGAAAAACAGGGTTTTTAAGAAAAAAAAACGTTGTAAAAGGCCTTAAAAGTATATAAAAGGTATATAAAATGCAAGTTTGGGCTGTTTTTAAAGGCAGGCAGTTGATCAATGAGCCATTACTTACACAGTAAAAAGTCGATCTGTCTAAATTTCATTTGGATCTTTTAGACCTGATTTATTACTTTCGATTGCCAAAAACACATCTATTATTTAAAAACTGACACAAAAATGTATACAGTATGTCCGGCGATGAGCAAGACAAGAAAACAAACAGACCAAAAATTTAATTTTTCGAGGAAAAGACATTCTTTGCTTGCCAAAAAAATTATTTGTCAATGGAAAAAAATTGTATACATGGTGTTAGAAAAGTTAATAATTTAATATTTTTACAATAATAAAGTACCCACCATAAGTTTTTAACAAAATGCTACTTAAGAAAATTGTTTATAATTATTATATCTTTTAGGATATTTGTTTTCATAAGGTTTGGATAGTAATTATTTTTTCGAGTTAAATTTTTATGTCACTAAAGTTTCGTGGGTAAGTAGGTATACTTTTTATTTTAAATATCACCTTTAAATGCGTACTTCATTATTAGGTTCTAAGAAAGTCACCCAAACCAGAACTCAGTATCAACTTTAAGATATATAAAATAATACATAATACAATAAATAAAGACCAAGGTTTTATTTCTTAAATTAAACCAAAGTTAAATAGCCTAAGCTTAAAAACAAGTTTATTTAACGACTTATTTATTCAAATACTGCTTTACCAAGAAAAACGCATTTTTCCAGTTAGGCTCAAAGATACTTATAACTGCCTAGCACTTTTTCTAGGAAAATTGGTTCTACAGCTTGTATTATTTTTTTGTTTTAAAATGTCTTTATCGTTTGGTTGTTGATGTGCATGAACCCACAAATACATATTCGCTAACGTGAGGTCGAGGTTTTTGAGGGGTCACAAATCTGGACCATTTCGCCCGATCCATTTTGTCATAATTTTAAATCGTCATTCCTTTGACTTCCCACATATATAAACATATATTACCTCAAGAATCTAATGGCAATGATTTGAAAAAATGTATTAAACATATTTAAATATAAATTTTACTACAGGACATGAAACATTTTACCTGGCAATTTTTGATCCTGCATGAATTAACTTTAAAATTTAACAGAAAGTAGGGATCAAAACCTATATTGTACCAAAGAGAGCCACAAACCTGGGAGTAGTTGCCACCACCCCTAGGGGATGAAAAGTTTTTAAAATTTTAATAACAGGAAATGATTTAAGAAGTGATTCTAAGCAGAAAACGTACTTTATATTTTTGTCGTAATAAAGTACTTTTCAAGTTATTCGCGATTGAAAGTAATAGTTTTTCGACAAAAAGTCGACGCTTTTAATGAGGTTTTCGCGAATAATTAGCATTTTATTTAAACAACTGTAGAAAACAGAATTGAAGGTTTTAAATTTTTATACGACCAATACGGCGAGTTAATAGTTAGCTTTTTTCCCTGAATGTAAAATTTCATAGATTTAAAGTCATATATACGGAAAATGCTGCATATTTTGAGAAAAACATTTTTTTTTATGTACCTAATTAGACCTTTCTTTTTATTTTTAAAAAGTTTCTAGCAGAAAAATTGGGTAAGTAATGATAAAATTAGGTATTCAATGTTTTCAATAAAAAAATCAATGAACACAAGCCACTTACTACCTACTAATTAAAATTAACTTTTACCCCCCATTTTTTTTATACATGCTTTAATATTACGTCTAAGACGTTTGACAAATTTTAAATGCCTAATTTCATAAAAACTAGAGCTTAAAGTAAAAAACGATTTTTTACAGTTTCATATTTTTACCATTTTTTTTAAATGCAGCCTATTTAATAACTAAAATTTTTCTATGCGTAGATTTGCTGTACGGTGAATATTTGGAGCGATGTATTTGTTTAAACCTCCATTTACGAACAAGCATCACCTTTTTCGAGCCCTTTAAACTAGCCCAATTTAAAAACCAAGGAATCTTAACGAATTTTACTCAAAAAGCCTCGTAGCTCTTAAGAAAAACCCTACAAAAAACTTCTAAAAAAACCTTTTTAATATCAAAAATGAGGGAGATTCAATAAAAAACCAATTTGGAGCATAATATTCAACAAAATATTTTTAAAATTATGCATTTAAAATTGGTTAAGGTATTACTTATACATGTATAAAGAGAATTGTAAAAGAGTAAAGGTCAGCTTTAACTTATGCAGTAGTTAATGGATTCTTATGTCGATATTTCTGTAGGAAAAATTATTTACTGACCTTATTTTTATTATAACTTATTAAATTTTTATCTTAGGATTTTTTTAAAGTCTTATTTTGTACTTTTAAAAAAATTATAATTTTTTAATAAAAATGCAACTTTTTCCTGTTATTTAACTTTTAATCCATCAAATTTTGCATTTGACAAAAAAACTAATAATTAACACTCCGTATCTCAGTTTATTTTGGTCGTAGAAAAATTATAAGGATTTTATTGTTCTTTTCAAAACCTGTAATTTTGCTCTTTACAATTTTTTGATTAAATGCATAATTTTCGAGGTATTCGCGAAAAACTCATTAAAACGTCTTATTTTGAATCGCATATAACTTGAAAAATATTAGTGGTATGAAAGAAATGTATAAAAATGTTGTTGTTAAAAATCACTTTTTTAATTGATTTTTGTGGTTAAAATGTAAAAAATATTTTCACTTCCAGGGTTCTGGCGGTATGGTTTGATATAGGTTTTGATCCTTGGACCATACCTTCCGTTAAAATTTCAAGTCAATCCATGCAGGACTAAATAATTGACAGGTTTTACCTTTTTTAAACTTCATCTTCGGTACTATTTATGTTACAAGTGTTCTCAAAGAAATACAGGCCTTATTATACCATAGTACGAAATATACGCTCCAAACATTCATTTTTTTTTAAATACTGACGTCGGGTTGTTATTTTAAAGAAAGAATTAACGTATATTGCGAGTTGCAATCCGAAAGTTTTATTTGTCGTAAACATGGACTCATCTACGAACATAATTAGTTTTGGGAATTACCTATTACCACCTAAAATCTTACTTCCTACCTACAAACAGAAATCCAACCTTTTTCATCATAGCCATCTTCCAATGTTTGGTCAAAACCCACTTTGTAATGGCGTATCTTATTTTGCTTTAACATTTCTTGAATGTATTTTTTTGCCAACTCCAGTTGTGTAGTTTGTTTTTTCAAAGATAGTGTAGGGCTTCTCTAACAAACTGTAATATGCGTAAAATTGCTGTATCATTTTCATTATAGGATTTTTTTACTTTTTTAAGTTCCGTCCAGTTCCAGTTTATATTTTTTTACTAGCTTGCAGACCGCCCATTTGGTCAAATGTACATTAGGAAACCTTTTATGAAATTTATTTATCACACACCGGTATGAAATGCCTTCTTTGCCATAATAATGGCACGTTTACACATGCATGCAGTTAGTGGCACCAGTCATTACTTGCACGCCAGTTTACAAATCATTGCAAGTGTAAACCTCTACTGGCGCGCCTGTATATTTATACGTGCATAACTGTTAAGCCAGTAGAAACTGGCGGACATAATAGATATTCATTGCAACGTGTAAACATATACGATACGGAGCGATTCGCCAGTTATAAGCCAGTTTTCAGAAAAATCATATTTAATTTTTGTAAAGTTGTTAATTTTAAATAAAAAATGAGTAAAAAGTAAAGTTCTGCAGAAATTATCGCATTTCATGAGGTTTATGAAAAAAAACCTATGAGACGGTCATTCTAATACACGTACAACGACAGAGATTCTTGGAGCCCTACGATCGCTTATCAAAAGCAATGGGGATTCCAGGATTTGGTATTCCAGAAGTTAAGACTAAATTTTATCAACCACAACTTTTAAAAACTGAAACTGACAGGCTAAAATACTATTTCTCTACATGCAACATGTAAACGTTAACTGGCACGAAAGTTAAACCATTCCATGCACGTGTAAACGCGCTATAACATTGGAATAAATATATTTAAAGCTCCGTCGTTAAGATTTGCAAAGATTAATAAAACATCCAAAAGTTAATACTGTGGTCTGGTTTGGTTGACACTGGCAGAAGTTAAGTTGCTATTTAAACGTTGATACTTAAAGGTATACAAAATCAAAGATATATCTACGAAACTTTTAGTGAAATGCAAAGCTAAACTAAAAAAATGATAACTATTAAAACCTACTAAACTAAAACCGATATCCTGAAAGATCTGCTAATTTCAAACAATTTTCTTTAAGCAGCATTTGGTTGAAAACTTTGAAATAAGGGTACTTTATTCTTGTAAAAAATTAAATTTTTAACTTTAGGAAAACAATTTTATTTTTTTCCATCGACAATCGTATGCTTTTGGTGAGCAAAACTTTTATAAAGTATAACTTTTTTCAAAAAATTAAATTTTTGGTTCGTTTGTCCTTTTGTTTCCACATCGCCGGACATGCCGTAGATATAGAGAAAGAATATGAGGACTTACTTTCTATGTAATTTTTTTAAATTAAAATAAACAAATTTATCAGGCGCCAGTGTATTTTAATAAAAACAGTGTAATAGTAAAGTACTTAAAACTATCCCAGGTGTCCTCCGCCGATTTTGATAATTGCAATATGTTGTAGTACATAAAAAAATTAGTGATGTCTTTTTTTCGCCATAAACACTTTTAAGGGGTGAAATGCGCCCCCATAATATTTCTTTATATTGTTTTTTATATCTTAAAAACGAATTAACATAACTTTACGAGATCAAAACCATAATTTTACCTTTTGAAAATTCCATCAGCCTCTACTCATTTGTTTTTAAGATGTTTAAAAAAATCAATTTTAAGAGTGGACTTTATAGATGAATTTTACCCGTTATAAGTTTATAATGGCCAATAAAAAAACGTGTGTCTTTTTTGATGTACTACAACAAATTGCAGTTTAATCAAAATCGGCTTGGGTTAGTGTCCTAATAAGAGCCATTTTTTACGACTAATACACAAATAAATATTTTTTAACTTATACATATTTTTTGGGTGCTTATGATAAAAACAATAAAAAAACTGGTTTATGCTGCCGTGGTGTAAGTGTAACTAACATTTTAAAGACCATACTTTACTTGTTGGGTTTATAATAAATAATAACATTAGGCCAATTTTGGTATTATGATTTGTTATATTTTAAAGTAAAAGAAATAATACTTCATAGTGTCCACAGGAAACCACACCTGTAAAAAAATTTTTTAATACTTAAAAAAAGGATAAAAGTTTTTAGGATTTACAGGGTGGTTTAAAATTATAAGAATATATTTTTTTAAATGAAACAAATTTAAAAATACCTTTTAAAATTACTTAATTAAATAACATTAAAATATAATTAAAAAATCATATGTATGTTTTTCTTATCGCTTATGAATATTACTTGGAAAAATTAAGGGGTAACTAAAACATGTTTTTTTTATCAAAAATTTATTTTACTTCTTATATGCAAACAATATCAATTTATGTTAAAATGTATGTATGTAAGTAGTAAGACAAAAGGTAACGATTTATAAATTAAAAAGTGAAAATTTTTATTACTATTTTATACTATTAAAATAGGTTGTAAGAAAATAATTATAACCATTGTTTTTAATTTGCCAAAATAACTTTTTATAATTTTTAATCTGAACATTTTTTTAACTAAATTATAAAAATATTATTTTTTCAGAATTAAACACTTTAAATTACTTTTTAATGCTATATAGTTAGATAGTTTCAGAAATATATTTTTTGATTTTTTATTTGTTAAAGTAGTACACTCCTAGATAAAAAAACCGGACAAACAAAATTTTGTTCAAATTTAATCCTAAATACCTTTTTGGGTTTTTAATAGTTTTAAATAATTTTTTGGTCCAGTGGTAGTTTCTTCTATCAAGACTATTATTTAATATGGGAATTGCAAAAAGTTGTATAGGATTAGGTGCTGTACAGTGGTGAGCCAAATGTTGCATTTTGTCAAAATTTTGGAACACCCTGTGAAATAATTTACCTTCAAATATTTTTACCATTGTATTTGATTTTAAAGCTCCATCTTTTTTGACTTTTTTTAAGTTCTATTCTAAATACAATTTTTTTAATAAGATTATACCCTTAAAATTTTCATTTTTGATGAAAAACTATATTTTTTATTAATGTACCTGTGTTAATTGTTTGATATAAAGACTGTTATTGTATTTTAATTTTTTACACTTCTTAGGATACTTATGACTTAGGGTTACTCTGTGATTTTAACATAATTGTCCTTGAAATAACCTATTATAGGTCGAAAGCGCTCGACAACTTTTAAGAAAAAATATTATACCTATTACCAATATTTTTTATTATTCTACTATAAAAAAATATTTATTCACTAGAGTTATATTAGAATAAATAACAATATATAGGGTGTTTTATCATAACCCGTGTGTTAAAACTAACTTAAATTTGTAAAAAGTTATCTTTTGATCCTTTTAAATAAACTTTGGGGATGCTGGGCAAGCTTGCTACAGAGTCACTAACCTCCTGAATTATCAAAACAAAATCCTATTTAATGCCGGTCAAGGTACGCGCATACGTGACGGAAAACATATAGTCTAAGATCCGAATAGGAAGCGACATTCACCCATCTGTTAACCGCATAAAAAGTATTTTATATTAAAGGTAGTATTTAAACAAAGGTATTGTCATGGGGTTGTCTGAAAAAATTAGGTCAATGTTATGACCAATTAAAACAAAAAGAAGTTTTAAAATTTTTAAGTGATCCTGTATATTGCCAATTTTTATTTTTTTATTGTACAGACAGTACTAATATATAAGTTTATCTTGTTTCTTCGATTTTATAAATAAAGCTGGGGTAAATTTTTAAATTTAAACTTTAAGTTTTTTTGCACATTCTGTATTATTTAAAAATATATATTTTAATAACTAGCATTCGTATGTACAGTGACGGAATTAAAATCTCGTACACCTAATTTTTCCCAGTGTGATGTTGGCTTTTGCGTACCTGGATCACCTGGAAATATACCTTACTTGACAAATTGTTATCTGTCACACATTTCGAAATTATATTATTTTACTTTTTTAATTTTGGAAAATGAATGAACTAGAGAAGGCGAGAGTAATTACTCTATTTGAAGAAGGTGTTTCTCTGGGAAGAATAGCTCAGCAAGTTGGGAAACCAAGAAGCACTATTCAAAGCCTTAGAACTAAATGGGAAAATACAGGATCATTGGAGAGAAGGGCTGGAAGTGGTAGAAGAAAAATTTAAACGAAAATCCAGATAATGATCTGATAGATTTTTTGCGAAACAAGCTATTTCAGACAGCTGTAGAAGCACACAACCAAACTAATTATCCTGGGACAGTAAGAACGGCAAGAAATCGTATTAGGAAAAATTCGGAATTAAGAAGCAGTGTAGCTGCTAAAAAGCCATTTTTGGCCGATATAAATAAAGAGCAAAGAATGGGGTTTGCACTGGAATATTTACCGCAAGGTATGGATTTTTGGGAAAGGGTAGTATTTACCGATGAGAAGATTTTTCAATCTTATTATATCGGACAGATTAGAGTGTATAGGCCGCAAAATACACGGTACGAAGAAAGATATACGCAACATGTTATAACAAGTGGAAGATTTCTTGTTAATGTATGAGGGTATATGTCTTTAAGAGAGCTAGGCATATGCCACCGTATTCGAGAATGATTTAATAGTCAAGCTTATATACACATACTCCAAAATGTTATGTTGCCATCGGTGAACAATATATTTGAACAAGAGAATTTTATATACCAGCATGACAACTGCCCTGTCCATACAGCAAGGAGACTTGCGGACTGGATACTGGAAAATAACATTTCATTGTTACCTTGGCCCTTAAGAAGTCCTGGTATCAATCTAATCGAAGACGTTTGGGGATATATCCTAAAGGAAATTAACAAGAACAATGATTTCCATCCACAAAACAGTGATAATTTGTGGAATAAAATTGAAGAAACCTGGAATAATTACAATGTTCACCATGCACAAATGCTAATTGCATCGATGCCCACACGTTTAAACTTATTACTGGAAAAAATGGTGCCGCTTTGAAATATTAAGCCAGTATTTTTTCTTTAATATTTGACTAAAATAAACTATATATTTATTTTGGGGTCATGTATTTTATTAAATATTAATTAAGGTGACAAAAAGGTAAAAATCAAATTTACCAAAATATTGAAAATTGACATAAAATGTTAACTTAAGTGTACGAAATTTTATTTTCGTCACTGTACTTAAAAATATAAGCGTTGCCATTATACAAGGTGTGTCAAAAATTTTAGGGTTATTTGTTTAAGTTAAATTTGGCCTTTACTTAATTTTTTTAGGCAACCCTATAACGATATCATCGATCAAATACTATCTTTAATATAAAATACTTTTTATCCGATAAACAGATGGGTGAAGGTAGCCTCCTATTCGGATCTCGTACTAATAGTGCCAGTGAAATTAAATAAAGCTGCGCCATTGATCGTTATTTAACTCTTTAAACGGATTCCTACGGAGATTCAAGAATAAGCGTCCAGGACGCTTATTCTTGAATCTCCGGGAGGGGAACACTCCCGGGAACTTTTATGGGAAAGGTTATAGAACGGCGGGAACGAATTTTCTCCACCTCAAGAGGTGGAGAACTTTTAGTTCCCGGGAGTTGCTTGCTCATAGTGAACTTCTTCTTTTTTTAAGAATACTGTTTTGACAATATTTTCGTGAACTTTACTCACTTCCCGCAAAGTTCTCCTCCCAGAGATTCAAGAATAAGGGTCCTGGAGGTTTTAGCCCAAATATGTTTACCCCGAAAAGGCGCTAACTTTTAAAATTCCCCCATGAGTAACCCATGACTCGCATGTGCTTTTGTCATTTCATTTTCATCACATCACATGCTTTAATCCAATTTTGGTCAAAATATATGTATTTTATAATTATTCGCTTAACTTCAAAACTAAGCAGTTTTGTAAAGCTAAAAAGTAATTACTGAATCCACTTCTAAAAACTAAAATCTATATTTATACGTTCCTATTTCTTAAAGAGCTTAGTAAGATCCCATTGATCTAATGTGCGCCTTTTTAAATGGCCACATTCCCCATTTTGTGGAAGCTTTTATTTTGTAAATACACTTTTTAAAGAAATTCTAGCTTAAAAACGAGGAAAAAGCTTTTGAACGTATTGAATGGCTTCTTTATATAAAAGTTACGTTTTTAAAAGCACCCACAAAAAAACAACTAAAATTCCACATAATATACGTTCCTAAATTGTTTGTTTTTAGTTAACCCATTTAATATGTGGTAAAGAGAAAAATATGTCGTTTCTCTAATTTTTGAGATTGAACTTGAAATCTAAGTATACTTTAATAAAATTAACTCGTTTGCAGGCTTAAGACTAGACTCTGTGTTAGTGTTAAAGTTTTCTTTATTGTTGTTGTTTTTTAAATTATCCTGTAATGATGTTTTAAGTTTTTATACTTATCTTATTCACTAATGTTTTTATCAAATTTTAAAAGGCATTCCCTTGCCCACTTCGTTGGGCGTTAATTTTTTTCGAAACTTTTTGTATAATCATAATAAAATTTAGCCTGTTATGATTTAATTGTGAAAGATTTTTTACTTTTTATCCGAAGATTAGCCCATACAAACAAATAAACAAAGTTACAAACTTTAACTCTTTATAATATTAGTATAGACTCTGTATTTGGCGTATGATTTGCAAATGCCAAAAGTAGGGCCATAATTAAGGTAATTAAACCAAAACCATATAACCATATTAAATGTATTAATTATAAGTAAGCAAAGTAAGAAAAATGATAATATAACATAGTCATAACAAAATAAAGCAAGTTTTATGAAAAGGTTTAATTATTTTATTGTAAAATTAAAGGAACAGTAGATTTATGATTGGGTTGATAAATTTGTTAGATTTTTTTTGTCCAAAAAATAATTGATATGTTTTTTAAGAAGTTTTGTAGGTCCTTCTTGTAGAAAAAATATTTATGTTCATCCTTGTGTTAAATTCAGTTTTAGCCAGTAGGTCTGCCTGTTCATTTCCTTCTATGCCTACATGTCCCGGTGTCCAAAGAAATATCACTTTTTTTTCTTTGAATGCAAATTTTTTCTAGGTTGTATTTAATTTTTATTATCAGCGGGTGATCTACTGAGTAGGATTCTATTGATTTTATGGAGCTCAGAGAGAGAGTCAGTTACAATCACCTAATAAGTGTTAAATCTTAGTAGTATAAATCTAGGGCTTTCATGATAGCAAATAATTCGGATGTAAATACTCCTGTTGTATGATGCAGCTAATAGGAGCTCTGATGGTCAGGGGGCCAAAAAGCTGCTTCAACCTTGTTGTTTCCTTTAGAGCCATCAGTGTAAATAATATTGTAATATTAATATTTTGAATTTATGTAGTTTTTTAAAATGTTTTTGATGATAGAGGGGTTATATGTATCTTTAAGGAACGCAAGCATGTGTTTATCTTTGCAAATTGGTAAAGTGTACCAAGAGGGGAATAACTTTTGCGTTATTTTGTAAACTGGAGGTAATAATAGAGATAGTCTTTCTTTTAGGTTGTAGTAGTTTTCAACGGCTCCTTGAAAAGAGTTTCTGGTATTATTTATGGGGGGATTGAAGAATGAGTTATACTGTGGAACATAGGTTCTGAATCTAAGGCTATCTGAGTATTTCAATAATAGAAATTATTTTCTTTGGTGGAGAGACTAAGAGACTAACATTCGGCTTTGCAGTGAATACTTTTAACAGGGCTGGTTCTGAATGCTCCCAGTATCAGTCTTAGTATTGTATTCTAAAAAAAAAAGATTGCAGTATAAACTCGTTGGTTTACATGTTTGTTTTAAATGCGGATAATTCTATTTGCAGAGAAGGATGCGCAATCACATTAAGGCACTTTTTGCACTACATGTTGCGTTTTATGTTGCAGTGCAGGTTGCATTACACCGTCTGTAAGCAGGTTCATGTTACAGTAATATTAGGCTTTAGCACGCCGCAAAGCCCCTATCACCATCGCAGCTCCAATAGACCAAAGACCATCCTTCTTGTGCGCAACTGTCAGATATAACAGCACAATAAATATAGTTTAGCCAGCTGTTAATGTAATAAGTTTCTAACACAAGGACCGTAATAATTTTATGGCTAATAAAGTGGTATGGATGAAAAGCTATTAACTATAAAACAAAATGAGGTGTATATTTTATGTTTATTTTAAATGCATAAAATTAGCATAGATCTAGGGTTAAGTCGGGTGAGATGGACACCGTTTTCAATGGTAGGCGCCTGTGAATTTTTGGTAAGGGATATGTCTTTAGATAATTTTTTTATCATTGCCTCTTTATCTTTCTAAAAGGTTGCAGGCCTGTTCCATCAACGTTAAAGATGCACCAAGGTTTGTCGAAAAGTTTATTTTCTTCCAGTATTTCTTGCAGAAGTTTGAAATAATTTTCTACATCTAAACGGTTCATGCCCTCACCTCGCCCTAGGGATACACCTTTGGCCTTGCGAATGGACAAGTCGGGGTGTCTTTTTAAAAAGACCTGAACCAATCAGAACCAGCAGCTCCTTTTTCTCTATTAAATTTGTAATAGATCTGTAGACTTTCCGTGAAATCGTACGCAAGCTTTCGTACATCCGGTACCGTCATTGGAAAACCATATTTTTGCGCTTTTTTAATATGTTGAACCAATTTGTTTTCATTTGCCTCACCCAACATGCTATCCGGTCCCATTTTACCAGTTGTGGACACATTATCCTTTCGAGGGTTTTTCTAGGAATTCCATAGTTTTTTGATGCGCCATTGACAGAACAACCATTTCTGACATCTTCTGTTGCCCGCCTGAGATTTTCATTAGCATAATTTCCACGATTTAAGTTTTTTCTTTTATAGAAAAAAAGCTATTCTGTACAAAAAGTTCTGAATGGTTCAAAACCTAAAATACAATCATCACATATTTAATTGTGTCGCTCATCTACAAGGTTTGTTTTAAAGTACCTGGATTTTTGCAAATATCGCTTTTTTATTTAAAGAAAAGATGCTTAGAATTAGAAATTACCCCTGAATATGTAATTTTGTTCATTTCCACAAAAAAAATTGTTTTTTTTTCCTGCTAAAATCGAAAAAAAACTAAGTTTGTACATAAGTTAATTGTACATTCTTCTTATTTTAATGTGAATACATTTAAAAAATATATTTAACATTGTCCTAAAATATTTAAAATAATGAAATGTATCGCACTAATGTAGAAACCTAAATTTTCACCATTATAGCAGAAAAAAATTGTAAATAAACAAAATTGCATATTTGGAAGTAATTTTTAATTCTAAAAATCTTTTCTTTATAAAAATTTTCGATATTAGCAAAAATAAAGGTACTGACTGATACAATTTAATATCTGATGGTTGCGCCATCTCATGGTGTGTTTTTCAAGTTTTAGCCGATGGCCATCTCTACGGGTTGGCCGTCTCACCCGACTTTACCCTACTTGCTTTTAATACTCTTTTATTATGTGTTTTGGTCATTATTTTTAGGCCTGTTTTAACCGGCTTACATAAACAGACAAGAATATTCCACACCACACACACTGTTTGCGGTTGATGACACTAAAATATTTTTAATAACTTTTAAGTTTTTGACATACAGGGCGAAATTCCCTTTTTCTTTTCTTTTTTGACCTCCCTTGTGTTTCTGCTGTCTTAAGCTTACAACAAAAGTAAAAACTGATATTGGCAGACATTTTTACGTAGAATCCAGTGTTGTAGTTAAATGTTATTAAAAGTTAATATTTTTTGGGGTATGATGATTTTTTATGGAACACCCTATATACTTTTTATTTATTAAATTTCACGGGATAAGAGCTTTTAAAAATATATAATATCACAATGTTTTATTTTTAGACAATAATTTATTGTTTTTAATTTCAGATGTAATTTCGCATAGTGGGCCATAATATAGATTATAGCTAAAGATTAAAGTTAGCTCTTAGTTTATAATTTGTTTACATTTTACAGCAAAATCTAGGTTTTAACTTTTTATTTTATATTTTGCCCCGCCCAGCATTCCTATTTACCCCTCGGTTCTGCTAGTTTCTTCACTTATTAATTAAGTAAAAACTCAATATTTTGGATCAGCCCCATTGTGTTTATACTTTAAACATTGTTTAAAATAAGTATGTTTTCATTATTTTGGTTTTAAAACAAAATACAAGAAAACTATCTGTAAAACTGTTACCTTCAAAATTTAAACTGCAATAATAATTTTGGTAACAGTTTCATACACGGTTATCTACTGTTTTGTCTAAAATCAAAAGTTTTTTTTTAACATACATACTGATTTTGGACACGTTTTCAAATAAAAACGCAATAAAGCTAATTGAAAATACTTGGCTTTCAATTAAGTAATAAGGAAGCAATTAAGTATTAAGGAACCGAATGGTGAATATGGATGCTTGGCTAGTTAAAATAGCTAAAACTTGAATTTTGCTGTAAAGTGTAAATGTATAATGAACTTAGGACTAACTTTATTTTTTTGTAATAAAGTTTATGCAAAATTTAATTTTAAAATTAAAAACATAACTATAAGGTATTATATATTCTTAGAAAGCTTTTTTCTCCATAATTTAATAAATAAGAAATATACAGGGTGCTTGATACGAAAAGTCATATGTTTGGTTCATACCTCGAAAAATATAAGATTTTTAAAAAATCCAACTACACCACCCCAAGCAGCAAGCTGACGTCTCTTTTTAGTCATTTTTGGTCACATCTGGTCAGCAAAGACGTCATAAAATGACGACAAAATGACGTTAAATTGACCTCCCTAAGTCACAGACAAAAAGACGTCCCGCTAGTGACGTCATAATGACGTCTTTAAGATGACGATAATTAATTTTATTTTTCTGTCATATGATATTTCCGTTGGATTTTAACACGAATCATAAAATGTCACAAAATTTTTCTGGCGGGTGTTTTAAACATGAGGTCATTAGATTTTTATGAGCTGGTATAACAAAAAATGACGTTGAAAAGACGTCACTACAACGACGTCAAAAATACGTCATTAAAATGACGTCATAATTTTGGTCTGATGACGTCCTATGACCAAAAATGACGTCATAATGACGTCAGCTTACTGGTTGGACTGGTTTTGTTGTAAGTAACAACTAAAATACGAGGGAGGTTTAAAAGTGAAAAAATAAATTTCACCCTGTATAATACTTCAAAAATTCCTACCAAATGAATTTTTTTAATTAACTCTACGAAAAAAGTGCCTCGTCATAAAAAGTCCTGCTTGATGAAAAATACATCTTGACAAAATACATGTATGTTGGATGTACAGGACGGCTTAAAAATGACTTATTTCCTAAAAATACCTATACATTTTTTTTCTATCTACGGTACGAAACTTTAAAAGTGTATTCCTATAAAGCAACTTCGGACATATGCTTATAGGAACTTTTCTTTATAAAATAACATAAAAATTACCCTTTAAAGTTTCGCACCGTAGTTCGGAAATGCCTGTTTTATAATTTGAAAACAAGTCTTCTTTACGCCACCCTGTACATTCAACATACAAATATTTTTGTGAAAATGGGTGTTTTTATCATGCAGAACTTTTATGGAGAGGCTCTTTTTTGTAAAGTATATGCAGTAAATGTAGGTCCGGAAATGCATTGTTACTAAGAAAAAGGTTTTAAACCTAAAAATGCTTTTTAGTATTATTTTAAATATTCCCTAACCGATTTTAATAGAAAAAAGCACTCTTTAATAACAATGGATAATAAAACAAACCTATTTTAAAGGCGTAAATATATTTACAGTCTGACGAATTAAGCTCTTTTTAATAGGAGCATAAGATCAACGGACCACAACACAACTTTTAGAGTAAAGAGCAAAGTTTTGGCTTTATTTAAAAAACAAAGTTGTAGGTAAACCAAGGAAATTTTTACTTTTATTATTTACTTTAAACTTTAAAACAAACTTGAATTGTTTTGAGTCTTTAAAAATATTTTTCAATGCCCTTTGTTACTTTTAAGTACAAAAAACAAGAATAATGTCATTCATTTTTTTATGTTTTAAAACAGCTTGTTAAAAATTTAATTTTAAATTAATTAACTTAAAACTTGGTCGTTTATACCGTTATGTTTTTCAATTTTATTTTTTTAAAATACTTGAAGGCTAAAAGCCTAAATACCATTGTACGTAACCAGGAATGCCATAAAGAAAAAGTTTGTTAACATGGGACATCACTTGAAGATTTGGAAAAGAAAAAAGATAGTCTTGTGCGGGCAGCAGGTTTAACTTTATAAACGCCCAATGGATAAAAGAACAACCAAATTGGAAAGTTCGGGCCCTTCCACTTGGATCGTATAGGGACGTATACTAGGGTGACGGGAAATATTTTTTTATTTTCTTTTTTAGCCTTGAGGTGAAATAAATTTGTCACCTATTAAACAAGAAAATTTTTGAAAAATATAAAAGTGGTATTACTTAGCATCTTAAGGTGGCCCATTAATTTTGAATATTAATTATAGGTAAACATTTTTGACTGCAATGTTTTTTTATCTTCTAACATTTAAAAACATCTGGTAATAAACAAATATGATTATTTCAACTGCAAGTTTTGCTCTCGTGGGTAATAGGAAACTTGTTTTTTGTGGTTAATAAAAAGCTTGGTATTTTTTGTTATTTGTTTTTGTCCTAATTGCAATACTAGTGATTTTTTTAACTTGTAACTTTTAATTGACATAAAAAAGATGTTTTCAAATGTTTAAAAAAAATGCAGGCAAAAATGTTTACTTAAAATTAATTTTCAAAATAAGTTGGCCACTTTAAGATGTTTAGTAATACCACTTTTTATATTTCAAATTTTTTTATTTAATAAGTGCCAAATTCCACCCCCAGGCCAAAAAATAAAATTAAATTATTTCACTCCACCCTAACGTATACGTTTCTTTTGAAAGTCGGCTACTTTATTCGACGAAAATCCGTAGAACTTCTTTAAAGAAGTGATATATTTTCTACAGCCCTGTTATGGGCAAGAATGACAAGCCTTTTTGAGAGCAAATAATTAATAATAGGATTTTTTTGTTTTTGAAATAAATTAAGACATATCAGTAATATTCTAAAATAGGTAGGATTTAAAATTACAAATTATCCGCTAATTAATGGTACACAGAGAAAGCACAGACTCCTTATGTAAAAAACATTATCATTTTACCAAACATACTTAGATCCAAAAGTTGTTAATAAAAAGATACAGAATGTCCAGGTAAAAAAATAATTTGTTTGGAAAATTTTTAATACGTTTTACATAATTAAATAAATATTTCGTATTTTAAAGTTTTTTACACGAACAATTTAGATTTATTATTATTTTTACGTGTAAACCAGAGGGCACTACGTACACTACTTTTAATTTCTCTTAAACGTTGCAACTTTTTTAATACCCTGTAAGTACCACCTAAGTATACTAATAAAATTTTCCGTGCCAAGATTATTATACTTTGTAATAGGCCTTTTGTGCAACCGTTTTTAAAATATATTTGCGTTTAAATTGTTTAGTGTCACCGTTTGCCGTCAATGACAGCGTATTAGCTAACACTACTACTACCACAGCATTTACGAATTGCTTAATGTGATCTTCCATATACTTTCTGGTTGCACTTAGCATATAAAACGAAAATATCTCAATAAGTTTTTTTGCAAAGTGGCGGGTTGCAAAACAAAAAATTTAAACAATTTTATTTATTGAAAAGAAACGAGATTTTAGCTGATAATTAATGATGTTTAAAAATATTCTACCCTGGTCTAATATGTCCGAAATTGCTTTGTTTCTAAGATACAGGGCGGTAAAGTTTCTAAAAAAGTCGATATTTTATAAATATCTTAAATACCTTTGAATCGATTTGGTTGAAATTTGGTACGTTTGTTTGATGTAATAAAGCGCATGTAAAACTCTAACTAGATTGACTTTGTTGGATCCAGTGGCGTCTCAGTGGGCACTACAGCCAATATTGTTGAGAGAAAAATGTACGCTATTAACTTTTTATGTAGTTTCTATATTTTTTCCTATAAAGCAACTTTTCATTGTCATACATTTTTTTCTTATATAGCTTCGTATTTAAGATATTTATAAAATAGCCACTTTTTTAAAAA
This sequence comes from Listronotus bonariensis, assembly GCA_014170235.1. NCBI lineage: Eukaryota > Metazoa > Arthropoda > Insecta > Coleoptera > Curculionidae > Listronotus > Listronotus bonariensis. The sequence goes on along the minus strand of JACEGR010000326.1, from coordinate 198,670 downwards.
AGTTAACGCCCTGTATCTCGAAAACGAAACAACTTCGAACATATGTTTTAAGGAACACCTTTTAAAGTTTCGTACCGTAGTTAGGAAAATCCCTATATTCTTATATTATAAAAATACATTATTGTACTGAAACCTCGCAATACTTACATAGGAAGAGGTTAAATAAATATAAACAAAACGACAATTATTTTATTGGTAAATAAACATAAAAATAAACGAATATTTACTTTTGAAATGATTTTTCTTTGAGGACATGATATTAAACTTTAACAGGGTCTCAGACGATCATACACAACTGTCACATTTGCATGAAAAGTCAAAGCAAGCGCGCAAATATGAGTATGGTCGTGTGGATCACAAAATACAGTGACTTTTCTACAATGTGACAGATTTGCATTACCGTTTGTACCCTGGTTTACATTTTTGTACAAACAAATACTTTGTAAAGTTAAAGCAGAAAATAAATACATATACCAGAATAAATTGTAAGTAAACCTTTGTTTTCACAAAGAAAGAAAATTATAGCTTGATATTTTTATTTTAACGTTAACGACCCTTCTGTGTTATTTTTACGAAAGTGTCTTCGAATATTTATCTAAGAGAATACTGTTATACATAACAAAGCTTTTTGAATAGATAAGTGAAAATTTTCAAGTAAAGTTTATATAGAGACCTACACGTATTTATATAAAGCAATATTTAATAAAATAAAATAAAAGGGTGAATATACTCCAGAAACTTCACCGACAAACTTATAGGAGTTATTTTACAACACTTTTTTTTAACCGAAAGCGTACGGTTATAAATTATGATAAGCATAATTTAATTTATACAGAATATTCAGACACCCTTTTAATGATTTGTGGAAATAAAGGATATTATTATTATAAGAAATTAAGAAAATTGTTCTTTAATAAAAGAATAAGAAACAAAAGTAAAATGTATTTGTTAAGTTAATATATTTTAAACATAATTTTATTTCATTTTTCAAAAAACTATAAACTTTTTTATTTAAAGAGCTTTAATCAATTTATCATACAACAATTTGTATCTTATTAAACTCTAAACATAATGTAACTTTGTTTTGTAAATCAATAAATAAAACAGTTGTTCCAAAATTGAAAACAAAACAAGATAGCGACATTTTTTTTATATTTGGAATAGTTCTATCGTGGTAATTTTTTAATGTGTTAATCTGGACACTCTTTCCTAGACATAAAAGGAAACAATTTGTTTAACCTCAGCATTCAATTTGTCTGTACCAATTCTACAGAGATAGAAATCTCTCTGTAGAATAGCAAGCATAACAGTAGTGAAGGGGGAGTGTCTTAATTTCTGGTATTTTATTTTTAAATATTACTGGACAAAATATAAATATAAGATGGTTGTATCTACTACTTTTATTATTTGTAATAGTTTTATATTAATCTAGTAAATTAAAATAAGATTTTTAACTAATGATTTATGTAAGTTATTTATATACACTTAAGGACAATCCGCTATCTTGGTCTAACAGGGTTAGTAGAAATCGTTGGTTTTACTTTGAGTAATTTTTACTAGTATTTGTCAACATTTTATATTACTTAAAGCAATAAAGTTAAAAGGGTAGTGTAAAACATTGTGGTAAACTTGTCCGTCAAAAAAGTGACGCGTTTGCCCAGTCCGACACCCAAAACATTTGATTTGGACAGCAGTGGCGGAGCAAGACCAAAATTTTATGTAAGCAAAATGCATGGCGGCAGGTCCCTCGGGCAGCAAGGCCGTGGGCGATCGTCCACGCCCTCCTCTGCCTCTGATTGACAGGCTGATTTAAAGCTCCGCCTCCATATATGGTGGTATGAATATTCACGGTAGACTAGTAAAACAAAAAACTCTTAAAAGGTTTTAAAAGTGTTTTATCATGGAGTCAATTTTATTACTGGACCAGGGACTCTTACCTTTTTAACCAGAAGTATAATTTTATAAAATAGTTGGGTTCAAAATACCCTAGATACCTAAAAATAATTGTTTGTTAAAAAGGGACAAACAGAACAAGAATTTAGGTTTAATTTTTATAATAGAACAAAATGCACACAGTTTAGTTATATCTTACGCCCATAAGATTTTCCTCGCTAATAAATTGTTCCCATTGTCATTTTGCTTTATTTGTAATGTAATTTAATTATACGTCTTCTTTTAAAATTAATTTACATGTTATTTTAATTTCGCAAATTTAACAATGTAATAAAGTTTAATGGTTACTAAATTATAATAAATACTGACCAATTTACTTAGGTACAGTACATAAATGTTATAATCTTATTGCTTAGTTTTTTGAAACTGACACCTTGTATTGTTTCAAAAGTTAGCTATCTAAAACCTATGTTTATTTAAACTTTGTATTTAAATCACCTAAGTATTCACATTCTAAAAGATTACCATATAATCCGAAACACACTTTATAGTTTCGACCTGGTTAAATAGAAAGTATTTTTATAGTCTGTATGGCTTAAAACGTCTGCTTGAATCAACTTTTACTAAGTATAGCTTTTTTATGTAAAATGGTCAAAAAAATAATAGTTTTTGTCTAAAAACTACATAAAAAATGGTTTAAAAAGTTACATGAAGTTTAATTTATGCAAGATACCGCAGGAAGCGGCCTCTAGAGTTAACCATAAAATTTATAAAAAAATCTTATTTCTCATTTTCCAAAACCTCCTATAGCCAAATATTGTGACAACACACCAATAATATTATTAACAAAATAATTTATAGAAAACCTAAACTAGAATAAATTTTTAACACCCTGCCTTAAAAAAACAATATTAAAAAAGTTTAAAATTCTTGGGCATAGGGGCTCCTCAACAACAAAGAAAAAATCATAAATAACCTGGTAGAAACGAGTACTATGGCTGGTTACTTTAAAATTACGAAGTCCAAATAAATGGATAACCCCGGGTCACAATAAAGACGGTGACACGTGTTTCATCCTTTTTGGGAATCATCACGACCGCTGTACACTGTTGACAACTTGACTGTGGTTCTAAGCGTATAAATCCAATCCCTATCGAACCAAGGAAGTAAATTTATACGGGCAGCGCCATTTTCTCAAACAATCCTAAAACAACCAGTATCGGTAGGTTAAAATGGTTAATAGCGCGCCATCTAGGTGGCACACTATTAACCATTACAATAGGTGGATCTAACTTTGAAAGTTTTGGAAATATGACCATTTAAATCAGGTATTTAGGTAATTATTAAGAACGGCCAGTTTTGTAGTAGGTAAAAATATTGTCTTTATGTTCTAGGGTTATAAAGCACTCGCTAAGAGCTTTAAAATGGTGTGCTATAAGACTCCTCTTTCCATTTATTTTTTTTTAATGGCACCTATCCCTCAGTTAACCGCTAATATCTATCATTTCTTGCTTATTTTTTTATTGTCTTACTAATGTTGTAGAATTTTCACCCAAAATATAAAACAAAATAAAAGTTAGGAGGGGGTACTGACTACATACATGCACTGTATACAAAAATGGTAATATAGGAACATAATTAATATTTACTTATTAGTAAATAAGTAAATTTATTGTGAAAAATGATTATATTTATGTGCCGTATTAATTCTTTTTAATAGTCACGTTTTAACTGTAATTTTTATGTTAATGTTCTCCGTAAAGGCACAATGTAGGTGACATTTATAACTTCTGAGTAAAAATATGGTGAAATAAGATATTTTTGGAAAACATCTCTTAGTTTTATTGTTCACAAACCTTTTAAAACGGGACTGTATCCTAAAGAATTGTATAATAAATGCTTTCTTATATAGAGTGTCTCAAAATTCACGCCCGTGCTTTTAGGATTTGACTCAAGGGTCGTTTTTAAGTTGAAAAATATCAATTAAAAAATTCCAATTTATTTAGATTATCGAGTAATTAAAAAAACAATTACCTACATCAATAAATTATTTAATTAACAATAACCTATGAATAATAACAAAAAACAACTGGTCTCATTAAATGTGCTTAAATAAGTTGCCTGGTACTTCAAGGCAAACATTTGCGCATTGAATCATGAAAGGACGAACGTTCTGAAGCATATTTTTATCTATTAATGCCACAGGAGCATGAATTCGAGCTACAACATTTTTAGGATTTACAACGGGCTCGAGATATTTTTTTTTCTTTTTCAGAAAAAGAAACCCAAGGGTTTAAGATCCGGGGATTTAGGCCATGGCCAACCCACCTGATAAAAAAATAACATCTTTTAATTAAATAAATTATTTGAAAATATTTTAATTTACCCATCAGTAAATGTTTCATCCAAGAATCTTCTCACTTGTAGGCCCTAATGTGCAACTCGATAACGAAGAAGAATTTTAAGACATTTTTTTACTCTTACTTTTCGACTTGTAATAGCCCCCTGAATCAAGTCCCAAAAGCACAGGCGTCAATTTGGAGACACTCTGTATTTGTTTTTAAAACACTAAAGCTGTATTTTAATAAAAAATAAATATTTACCAAAAAGTGGGTATAATTTAAACAGGTGTAATATATGTAGAAAAACACCTAAATGTTATTTTTCAAAACAATTTTAAACTGTAAATTTTTAGATCGGTTTAAAAAATCTTTTTAACAACTCTTTATGCAGATTGCAGATGTGCTTTTAACTTTTTTAAGGTAATACATTTTTAATTTATTTATTTGTTTTTTAATTTTAAATAAGACACGTGCGTGTTTTTTAATTTTTAGTAATGCATATTATGTGTTTATTATTGTTATTGGAATGACAGTAATTCATGAAAAAAGTATGACTACTTATATTATTTATTTTAATGTTTCCCATGGGCTAGATTTTTTAATTAAATAATTGAGCTTTTTATAATTAATGTTTAAAAGGGTGTTTTATCATCATAATATACAGGGTGTAATTTAATTATTGTTAAAAGTAAAGAATATGATTGCTATGCCCATTTTAGGAAGAGAAGTTCATATTTACATATGTCCTAAACCTCTTCATGAGTTAAAAAAATATTTATCTTTAAAAATAAGAAAAGTCAAAAGTATTTTAGCGACAAGACAAAAAGCTGATAGTTTCATAGAACTAAAACTAACGTATTACCAATTAAAGTATGTATGTATTGAGGGTGGTACAAACTTTCAATTTTAAGGAAAAGAAAAAGAAAGTCACAAGATAAATTTCATAAACACGACCTGTTTCTTTAATCCTATTATATTTTAAAATATAATTTAAGTTGTCCCATAGCTACAGGGCTACCAATATTACCACGTAAGCTACAGGTTCCGAGTTCGAATTCCGGATAGGTAGCAAATTTTTTTCTTGATAATTTTTTATACACTTTTTATTTTTTTTTATTTTTCAATTAAACATAATTTAATTTTAAGACAAATGGTTTTCCACTTTTTAAGAATTTTAAGCTACCTATATTAAATTGCTGAGTTTTATGCTAACGATGACGTCCTGAGTCCTGATAAATTATTATTTGACATTTTCTCTCTGACAATATTTTTTAATGTAAAATATTGAGTCCATGCGTAACAAAAAGTTTTGTAATGTGTCTTTTATAATTATACTATTTATAGGCCCTTAAAAAAGTGACAATCTAACCACGAAACGTTAGCATAAATAGAATAGTGGTTTTATTTGCCTGTCCCCATACCGCTATACTACTCCAATTTGTTTTTTAAACGTGCTATAAACCAAACTACAATATTTAACAATAAAACCACAAAAAACTAATCGCTTAGGGTACAGCAAAATAAATAATTATTAAGGTTACATTACCTTTAACTATTTTTAGGCAGTTTTTAATAGTTTTTATATGCAAAACCGCCGGACAGCGGCATCTACCAATAATATGAGTAAAAACCGCCAGTAATAACAAATTATTTAACATTTTTGGCGGTTTTCATATACGTAAATATAAAAAAAGCCGAACGGCGTTTTTCTTTTTAATCCAGCAAAACCGCCAGAGGTCGTTAATCCAGTGCCTTATAATAGATGTAAAAACGCCTTTTTTTAACGGTCGTAAAAAATAGTGTTTAACCTTGCATTTGGGTATACCCCAACAATTATATGCAACATTGTTTAAGTAATGCTATTAGAAAATTAAAACCAAGCCCTGGCTACGCGTTAATATAATAAATGCCGCCTGAAAAACTACACCGTATTTGCATTGGGTTTGGCTAGGGACATTTTTAGTCTCATGCGAGCATAACGTTTTAGGACAAACTTAATGTATATTTTTAATTAGTTGGGGCGTGTCAGTGGCAAAGACCTCTCATGACATGAAACACATGCTTTACGCACCTGTTGGTAATTACAGTTAAGGCGCAGTATATTTATTTAAAGGGAAAAATAAAATTACCCAGGCAAAAAATATTAGGTACTCATATTAAAAATTATAGGCAAATTTTTATAAGTATTTTTATTAATTTAATGCTTTTCTTTTAAACTTCTTGATATTTAAACTTTTTAAAGTCTTGTGCAGACATACAAGGTATTTTTTAAGGGTGGGTGAGTAGCATGTCTGTAAAAGGAATAATTCTAGGGCATAAAAAAATAAATTAGATAAAATTACATAAATTATACACTTTAACAAACTTAGTAAGAGTGTTGAAAATATAATATATAATAAATAAATGTTATTTATAACCACATAAGTACCTTTAAAAAATTATTGTTAATTTGGTGTAAATACCGGTAATATAAAATTAAATTATTGCTTTGAAAAATATAATTATTTTTTTTTATTTGATATACACTTATTAACACAATAGTATTTTTTAAATGAAGCTTTATTATTTTTTAACAAATAGTTAATAACAAAAGGCAACATCGAAAAATAATCTTGTTACAAAAAATCAAAAACTACCAGTTTTATCCCAATTTTGAATAAAACTTGATTGCAAAAACTTTACTTACAATGTCTTATTTAAATTTGAATCGCATTTTACCTTAATAATTAAAGTCTATATTTTTAAAAGAGTTTAATCATTACGTAAAAAAACATTTTAAAAAGGTTTTTTATTTAAATATTTTATATCATTATATAAAAAAACACAATATACAAAAATTGTCTTAATGAAAGATATAATATTTTCTGTAGCAAAAATAAAATGGATGGCTAAACCAAAAAACAAAAACTTTATACCCCCGTAGTCATGGCAACATCTAAAAACTAGATCTATTTTTAAATCCAGAAACCATTTTTTTTCACACCTGCTCTTTCCGTGTGTATTAAAAAATGTTGAATTAAAATCTTTTTTTATGCCTTGGGTACACGCCAAAAAATAAATTAAAAGCACTAAAAAAACATAACAAAAAAATAGAGAAGAGAAGACTGTTGCCAAGATAAATTAAATATATCAAAAAAAAAAAACTATTATATAGGTTTAAAATTTAAAAATTTTTAGCTTTTGTTACGAGATTCTGAAACCTTTGACATTAAATGTCAAATATGTTTGTTTGGTTATATTGTCATAGTGACATACATAACCTGTTGCTGGTATATTTATTATTTATAAGACAAAAAAGGTGATAAGTTAGGTAATTTTTAGTTTTCTTAAAGATATTTCAGTATAAACAAAGGCAATTATAGTTTCACTAACTATAATTTTTTCTGTTATAAAGCAAAGGCAACCAAGTGTTATTTAAATAAACTGAAATTTGAGCTACACAATCATCTTTATTTAATATTATATACACACTTTCTTTGATTTTGCATGTTTAAGAACAAGTTTCTTTTGCTAAAATGCTCGAAGCATCCCAGTTTATTCTATAACTGTTATCAAATGCGTGTTGACAGATGTTTGATTTGTAATTTTAATGTATGATCTGTATTCTTTTATGCATTTGGGTAATGGTCTACAAGTTTCACCTATATAAAATTTATTACATTTGCAAGGTATTTTATAAATGACATTTTTTGTATAATCTAAAATGCATGTTAAAATTAGTTTTTAGTGGGTCTATTTTGATATTTGGAGTTTTAAATTTAAGAATACAAATTTTTATAAAATCAACAAGATAAATATTTTGAATTAAAATATCTTTAAAAAATCTTTTTGTAGTTTATTTTTTGATTAGAACAAATGACTTTAATTCTACCAAATGGACTTTTACAACTCCCTTTTTAACCATTATCGGGTGATATGTGTTAAAATTTAAGTATCTATTCAATGTTTTTGTTTAATTGTTTTTTTTTTTGGTTTTTAAGTACTTTTAATTTATTTTTTGGCGTGTAGCTAAATAACCACCATTAATGGTTTTAATGTTTCGAAATCTAATTTAAATATTACATAGATAATTACTACAATCATAAAGTAACATACCTACGGATAAGAGAAACCATGGCATACTAAAATTTTCGTACCGCTTTTGCGGCAGGCTTGGCGGCAGGCTTGTCATTTTTCCAGTTTACACTTTAAATGCGTCGGTTGAAGCCTCGCCTCGTGTAACATCAGCGGTGGGGAGACACGTAAGCTTACTGAAATGACTAACTGGCGGTATTTCAACGAGAAACGAATAAAATTATATTGGGAGTTTTCGCATGACCTGTCCTTAAATCGGCTATTCCATGATAACTCTTATAATTTCCTTACTCTATGCTACGATCCACACACTTACGGCTGCGATATCAAGCGTCAAGCGGCAAGGGAAGTGCGGAAAGTGCCATAGCATTATGCCGTAAAGAAGAGTTAAGCTAACATAAAGATCAGAGGCAGCAGTTTTTTATGTTAGCATATTGCTCTCACATTCTTCGCTCGCCGCTTGTCGTACGCGACAAAAAACTTTTCATAATTTTTTTTATTGCTTTAAGTAAAGCAACCGAAAATACAACTTTTTAGGTATAAGTATTTTCTATTTTCTTTGTATCAGCATAGTTTCAAAAAATATATATAAGTCACTTAAATTCACGACAGCAAATTGACATTATTTAATTTTTATTTTAAATTGTCTAACAATTTTTTTTAAGAATAAAGTTAAAGTGGCCTTATTATTATTTTTTTCCCATTAAAAGAAGTATATATACGCCCCCACAAATTTAAGTAAGGAACATTATTCTAAATCCAACATGGCTAAACCCCCAATATGACGGACTATTTATTTTTAATGCGCTTTTACAATATGGATATCAAATAAAAGGGCTTGCTGATAATAATCTGAAAAATGATGTGACGCCATTTTAAATCCACTATGGCGGGAAACCTAAGATGGCAGACTAATGCACTTCTGCAATATGGGTATCAAATGAAAGGGCTTATTTAGAAAAAATCGAAAATAAAAGTGATTTTTTCTATACCCAACATTTTTTTGTGACAACCCATGAGGGATTTCTGCCTAAGTACCAGAGTACCGTTGGTGTCGGGTTATTAAATGTTTAACCCATATTTTACCATGTTCCTTCAATGTTGTCAAAGCACTAAAACGTGCAATTTCTGCATTTAACAGCACCTTTTAGACAATGCGGTAGTGCCACTACGGACGTTATTTTTTTACTAACTTCTACCTAGGATTGACAGAATACTGCACCGAGGTTCTGCCATTACCACCTGTAAGGCACGAGCTATTAAAAAAATCGGTTGTCTGCAAAGTCGGTTTACTGACGATTTGTGAAAATGACATCGTCATAAGAAAATACTAATGGAATGGTTGCATTTTTTAAAAGAAAATTTAGCAATTGACACCACATTCACTTTTCACTGCGCTTCCTACTTGACGAAAAAATGTAAATGTATTATTGTATAGCAGCTATTCACGCGGACCGCTCAAAGTAGGAGAGAAACAGATGTCGAATGCTGACGAACGCGGAGGCCGATTGTGCCTCTTCCGCTCTTTTGCTTGCACTTCAAGCTTTAAATGGAACGCTGCATAAGCCATGTTTTTTTGTGCGTGCAGCCGGCTCCATCGAATTATAAGACGTTATCACATCAAAACCCAATAAAGGAAACCGAGGTTTAAACTTGGGTCTCTCCGGTAAGAGGCTAGTACGTCAGCCGTTATAAAAACATGGCTGAACACTTAAGATCGCGGACTATTTATTTTTAATACATTTCTACAATATCAGTATCAAAGGAAAGGGCTTGCTGAAAATAATTTTAAAAATAACGGGACGTCAGTACCAATCCAACATGACAGAATTCTAAAGATGGCGAACTAGTTATTTAAAATACACTGCTACAAAATAGGTATTAAACAAAAAGGCTTACTAAAAATATCTCAAAAAATAAAGTGACATCGATCTAATATGGCTGACTGATGATGAGTTTTTTATGCTTTTCTTACAATATGGATCGTAGTAAAAGGAGTTGTTGAGAATAGGAACGTAAGTTAAACTCATTTGCTTTAATCCGTCTAAAGTTTTGATGGACTAAGGTTTTTGGAGTCGTTAATGCAAAAGCTTCAACCGTATTAAAGCTAGGTGTTTAAAATTAACGATAAATGACCTTTTAACAATGATGCGTTGAATTAGATAAACATGTCGAGAAACCTGTTTAGCGGTAACTAAAAAGTTAAAAATTAATAATTATTAAAAAGTTTTGTTTTTATTTAAATGTATTAAAAAGAATTTAACTTTTTCTTAAAAACTTTTAATATGAAAATATAAGGAGCTTATACATAAAAATAAAAAATTTAAAAAAATAATATTAAAAATAAAATTATTAGATTGAATTTTTTTGTTTTTAATAAAAATATGTTTTTATTCTTTTTAGTTTATTTAAATAAAAGCTGTTTTTTAAAATAGTTTTTTAAATTTTTAATTTATTATTTTCATTAAAACTTTTAAGTAATTTTTCTTTTCAAGTTCTTCGACAATTCATTAGTAGAACTTTTCCAATAAGCGAAAATGTTTTCGGTGAAAGGTTCTCTAAATAAATTACTTATAACACTTTCCTAAAGCCTGTTTTCAGGTTTCTTAGTACGGGAATTTGAATAACGAAGTTTTGTGTGCCACCAAACGGCAAGTCTATTGTTTTAAGTCATTTACGTTTTTTTATCTACAGTTACGGTGGTAGTACGTGAAGTTATTTAAGAAGTTAAAGCACACAATAGTGATTCTGAATTATTATTGTTATTTTTATGTATTTATTTTATGTATATCATAAAACTAACAAACCTATGGCTTGTTTTGAAGAAATTTGAGATGCTTGTTATTTAAAATTGTAATTGGGCAATGTCCGTTAATTAGTAAATAAATAAATAAACTAATACCATAAATAAATAAATAAATACAATTAAATAAACTGTTTGTACCCATCAGGTTTGTTGTTATTAGGCGTTTGGGGAAATAACAAAAACAACTCTAGAATAATTGCATCTCAAATAAATTGAAAAGACACATAGCCTATCTATACTTACACTTATATTATAAAGAAGTAAAGTTTGTAACTTTATATGTTTGTTTGTTAGGGCTAATTTTGCGAAAATACTGAACCGATCATAAAAATTCTTTCACAATCAGGAAGACTCTAGACTATATTTTATTACGATTGAACAAAAAGTTTAAAGGAAAATAAAATTAGCTTCTAACGGAGTGGACACGAGTTGGCTAATCTACAAAATACATTCACTCCTGGACAAGAAAAAATCGGACAAACCAAATTTGGTTCAAATTAAATATTTAGTAACTTTTTGGGTTTTTGACCAATTTCAATTATCTTCTGGTCAAGTTGTAGCTTTCTCCCATCAAGATTATTATTTAATATGGGGATTGCAAAAAATATTATAAAATTAGTTATTATACAGGGAAGAACCAAATATTGCATTTTGACCAACATTTTCGAACACCCTGTGGAATAATTTGAAGTCACCATTTTTTACAATTTTATTTATTATTTATTTTTATTATTTATAGTAGTATTTCTATTTTAAAAGAAAATACAAATTTTTAAATAAGACAATTCAATTTGTGTATCGAGTGTCAAAATATATTTAAAATTTCCCTAAAATTTTTATTTTTGATGGTAAAAAATACAAAAAATATTGGTTTGCAAAGTGGGTTTCAGTAGTTTGCAAATCAGTTATTAGATTTTCGTCATCTTTTAAGATATACAGGGTACGACAAAAAGTATAACTAAAAAACACCCTTTATATTATATTACCAGGTTTCAAAAATATGGCCATCCAAATCTAAAGCAATATACTGCCTTGTCCAAGAAACCGTAAGCGGCAGACATACAAATAATTTGTAAAATCAGAAGTCTGTCAGCGTCAGCTCTGACATGGTGAGAAGTGATGGGGAGGCTATCGAAGTTTTTAACTCCCATATAAGAGCTTTGTAGATACCAGGTACCAGAGGTCAATAAACTGAAACTTAACTTTTGTCATTTGTAAAAACTGAATTTTATATTTTGTTACTTGGGTACCTTATAAAAGAGTATTTCTTTTGTCGCCAGACAGTTCCAACCCTTTGATAGAAAAACATTTTGGGGTGCCCGAAGTCTTATATTAAATCTGTAAAGTTTCCAAATAGGCATGTACTTAAAAAATCTTTCAATGTAAAAAACAGAGTGTCTCAAAGGTGTGTTGTAGGTTACCCTACAACTTTTATAAAGACTTTGTTATATCTTGTTAAATAACAGAAATATTGAACTGTCGAACACGAGGCCACACACAAAAATGTTTGTCTGCTCTGCTGGAGTTGGAACTGTAAAACTGTCTACCGACTGGGGAAAATATCTTCTATTAGGTACCCAAGTAACATATATAAAATTTACAAAATGACAAAAGTTATAATTTAAATAATTAACCTTTGGTACCCCACCAATTGCCTCTCAAAGCCACTATAAGTCAAGCTATAGTCTTCCATCAACTTTTACCTATGTTGGGAGCATGCGCTGACGAACTTTGAGGCTTTAACAAAATGACGAAGGTCTGTTTTTCACAAGAAAGAATAAAAACGAGGAGTTGCAACGATTTGGAAGATTGATCTACTCTGATCGCCATTTAACGTCCTTTGCTTTTATTAAATATGACCATAATTTAAATTATTAGAATGGGTAAAAACATTTTTTAAGGTACGTTTTGATCTTACTTTTATTGCATGATATTTACGTCAGATAAAGAATTCTGGCTGGTGTGAAACGGTCAAAGAGGTTATATATCAGCCAAAGTCGGTCTATATAAGATCATTCGACCATATTGCTTTGACGTGTTATGACGTCATCTCCCATTTTTCGACCATTTTACTGTTCAGTGCAGGCGGAATATACAGTTTAACTGTATTAGTAGACAAACGTTTACGTCAGTTTTTAATTGTCACGTGGGAAGTTATAAGGTACTTTTTACTTTAAATAAAAAACATTTGGGTGTGCTTTCAACAATACCATATCACTAAACATTTAAAATTAAATGCGCAAATTCTGAACGCCACTGGTTGATCTTTAGCTTTTTGATTTTTTTACCAGTCTTTGCAACTTTTCTCCGAAAGTTACACCTTTCGCACGTCCACATACCAGGCACGCCTAAGGTTAGAGGGATATACTGACTGCTGGCGACACTTATAAAGCCAAGCAACCTTGATATCAGGGCATAACATTTTGACCGTGCATTAGCTAGGGCTATCTGACGCGAAGCTCATGGGCAAATTAATGTCAGTTATGGCTGGCTCATTATTTTACATTTACATTTTGCCAAAATTCTCGATTTTTTTACGTAAACATTTTTTTGTTTCTTAATTTCTTTGGCGTAGAAAATAAATTTTGCCAATTTTTAATTTTTGTAAATGTGATTTTGGAACCACGCGGGTTTTTATCGTAACCCACCTGGCCAGCCACATTGATGGTGTTCATTCAGTACAACATGGTAGATGGGGTGCAACTCTAGTTAATTTTTTTTTGGTGCATTTTTTACGTAAATACAGCCAAATATTTTGAAATTTATCCTAAAAGAAATAATAATTGCTCCATTAAATCCTAGAAAGTTAAAAACATCTTAATTCTTTCTTATTTGGTTTAACAAGGCACTAAAGTAAGGTACGAAGCAAAGGCTCATTCTCTAAAAGAAATAAAGAAAAACATAAAAAGAAAGTGATTCTAACGAAATGTTTATGAAAATGTTATGGAAAATCTTTAAATCTGGTTATTATGGTTTTTGAGGGGGCCTGGGTTTTGAGCTTTCAAAGAATTCCCAATCTATTTCCCAATCTGTGCCGTAAATTCAGGTTCTGCTGGTTAATCAAGCATTTGAGGTGATAACTTCTTTACCAGATTGTTACGGCGTGGTGCAAGGCACGCTGAGCGAGTACATTTGAATGCAACAGTATACACAGACATGCCGTTTCTTAATGGAGGTTCAAGTATCGTACACCGCCACTTCCTACAATTTCGTTAACAGTAGGTGATGTTCAAGCTTTTATATGTTTAAAGGTGACACTTTCGCTGGTGCGGAGACTGGCGTGGCTGCCCGGCCACAAGGCTTTGGTGTGCCGCTGCGGCAATTACCAGCGTTTTTGCCAGCATTGTGGTCCGGCGATATTGACCCAAAATTTAAAAAATCTAAGGCCCAAGCAGGATAACGCAACAGTTTACGCAACAAATGACATTTGCAAAAGATTTGAGTCGACCCAATTCGAAAAAATCTGTCCCCAAACCTAGTTCAAAGCCCCCAAATTGATATTTTATTTTCCTGAAAGCCATGTTTTAAAGGTATGCCATTATACAATTACATTCTAAAATCACAAAAATAAAGATTAGGTTTAATAAGATTACTATTATTATTTTAATTTTTACCACGGTTAAGAGCAAGTCAGCAACCCTGGCACTTGACATCTACGTACCTGCGCAGACCCGCAGACAGCCCTCTCCTCGTATGGTTCGCGTCCTGCCCGCTCCACGGCACGAAAAGGTGGGGCTGTATTACAGGTGGGCGGGAAATATTGGAGAAGAGAGAAGGGATTTACTAAATACATGGTTCGACAATATACCGCATTAGTCCAAGAAACCGTAAGCGGCGTACCTTCGTCATTTTGTAAAATCAGGAAGTCTGTCAGCGCATGCTCCCAACATAGGTAAAAGTTATGGGAGGCTATGAAGTTTAACTCATATAGGTTTTGGCAGATACCAGGTACCAGAGGTCAATAAACTGAAACTTAACTTTTGTCATTTTGTAAAAACTGAATTTTATATTCTGTTACTTGGGTACCTTATAAAAGGTATTTCTTTTGTCGCCAGACAGTTCCAACCCTTTGATAGAAAAACATTTTGGGGTGCCCGAAGTCTTATATTAAATCTGTAAAGTACCACATGTACTAAAAATCTTTCCATGTAAACAGATTGTCTCAAAAAAGTTATTGTAAGGTTACCCTACAACTTTTATAAAAGACTTTTTGTTATATCTTGTTAAATAACAGAAATATTGAACTTTATCGAACCACGGGGCCACACAAAAATGTTTGTCTACTGCTGGGTTGGAACTGTCAAAACTGTCTGCCGACTGGGAAAATATCTTCTAATAGGTACCCAAGTAACATATATAAAATTTACAAAATGACAAAAGTTATGTTTTAAATAATTAACCTTTGGTACCTGGTACCTGCTAAAGCCACTATAAGTCAAACTTTATAGTCTTCCATCGCTTCTACCTATGTTGGGAGCATGCGCTGACGAACTTTGAGCTTAAACAAAAGGTCTGCCGCTGACGGGCTCTTACTCTATATATTACGACCATTATAGTTAAGTTGCATTGTTTTCTTTAAAAAATGTATTTTATTTAGATTGTAATAATATAGTACAAATAAAAAAAAAGAAATAATTAGAAAAGATGGGGTTTTAAAATTGAATACACTGGTTAAAAATTGTGACGTTAAGTGATTCCACAGGGAGTCCGGTAATGGCTTAGCGTGTAAGGCGCTAAGTCGTTGAGCGCACAACGGACGTGAGGTGGGTTTGAATCCTGCCAAATACTTATTTATAAGTTCTTTGAAAATTTAGTGGTTAGCTCAACACCAGACGGACAAAGTGCAAAATGTATCGACGCTGAAGGCCACCAAAGACCAGGGCTCCGGAACACACTTTGCCGTGTCCTGCGTAACCGTAGACATACGGTCCCCACTAAGTTGCTAGGTTCAGTAGTGTCCCCTGGGTGGGGACGAGGTTTCAAGTTGTCGCTTATAGGACTGTGGTTCGAAACCCACGTTAAGCTGTAGGTCCCGTCTGGCTAACATCACCCAGACATAAAAAAAAACAAAAACAGGGCGTACAATAAGCCGAGCGGCTTCAGTGCATGGGTTATTTCGGCCCTATTCTAAGGTCTAAGAAGAAGAAAATTTCACAGGGTGTTTGGTCAAAATGCAACATTTGGTTCTTCCCTGTATAACACCTAATCCTATAAATCTTTTTGCACCTCATGTATTAAATAGAAATCTAGATAAAAGGAGCTAATACTGGACCACAAGGTAAATAAAATCGTTTAAAAATAAAAAGAAACAAAAAGTTATTTAAATTAAATTAAAACAAAATATTGTTTGTCAGGTTTGTATGTCCAAAAGTGTAGTTACAATATGTATAGTTTTTTTATAGGTGGGCGTTGATATTTTAAATAATTTTGATTGCCAATAACAGAAGTCATTAGGATACGGTTTTGGCAAATAGGCTTATTTTTTTAGTTCTTATATCTTTACCATTTTGTTGTGACATTCTATCAGCTCAAAAATAAAATCGTCAATTTTTTGATATGATAAAAAAAATACAAAGGGTGATTAAAACTAACTCCTTTAGTTTTAACGATCCGCTAAGATATTCCACATGAGTAGACATTGTGGCTATACGTCTAAACCATCAATTTAATACGAAAGTAATATTAGTATCAGCGGAGAGAACCGGTAGAAGGAGTTGACCGTACTTCTAAAGGTGCGGTTACACAGTCCGCGATGGTCTATGATAGTCTTCGAGGGTCTGCTGTAGTGTAAAAACTATGCGCGGTTTACCAGAGATATAGGAGTAAAAATTTTAAAAACGCGCGGGTTGAATCAGTCTCCCGTTGCTGCTTCTTTGTGCGAAATTAATTCGTTTTGAATATACAGAGTGTTTATCATATTTTGTCAATTTGGGCAGGCACTTGTAACTTTCTTGTTATTAGAGACGGAAATAAGATGTAGGCAAAGTTTTAGGGTTTTTACGTGGAATTCAGTGGTGCTCCTTAATTTTTTCCAATAACTGTTTTTAAAGTTATAACACAAACCTGTTTTTTTTTAATGAAATACCCTGTATATTAAACTACCACTACAAAGAAATTTTAAAGAGTTTAAAAAGAAACCACCCCATTTGATAGTTTCCTTAATATCTTAAAAAATGTAAGCATACTATACCAAATTTGTAAGGGTAGTTTTCCGAGGTTTTGAAAAATGACAGTTGTTCTTAGCGCGTTTGTATTATTTACATTCGCGTATAAAGAAACAAAATGGAATGGATCTACGGTCAATAAAATTATAAAATTTACCAATACTACCGAATTTGGACTCTACCTAATTGTTTTAGTCAAAAACAACGAATTTTAAAAATTATGTGTATGGGACAAATATAGACCTAAATTTATTCGTTTTATATTTTGAATTTAAAAATTTTGCTGTAATTCAAAATATACGATACTTAAAGTATCTAGAATAACTAGATTTGAGGTCAAATTTAAAATTTGGACGGTATTTTCCGAGATATACGAATGTCGTAGTTAAAATTGTCAAATTTGTAAATAACGACCTAAAATTTTTTACCATATTTGTCATCATTTGTCCTTAACAAAAAAATTCAAATTTCTGCGTACCTACCTCTAGATTAATAATCACCCTGTATACGTGTAAATATCCTACATGTTTATATGATTTTTTTTTTTTCATATTTTCCGATGTAGAATCTCCCCTTAAATTTTCTTAACAACATTCTGTAATACCTTGTACTACTCCTTTTTGAAAGTTAAGATATTTAGGAAACTAAATAAGCCTTTGATCTCGAAATTTTTGCCGAAACGCGATGGAAGACTGAAGACTACGGAGAACCAATCAAGAGACCGTTGGAGACCGGTATGTTACACAGTCGGTGTGTCTGTTTAAATGTGGCAGTCAAAGATTCAGTAGTAATATTAGAATAATTTCATACTGGGGCTGTTCGTTTTCAAGTGTAGACTAACACAATTTCTATATCTCCTGAGTTTAAATGTAGTGGGATAGATCATTTAGTCATGATGGAGTTAAAGGTGGTCAAGCGTGTTGTTGCTTACCCAAGACGCCTGTATTTGTGCGCTTTAAGAATGGTTTTTCATTGTTTGGTTTATTCATACTTGGTTTGCTAAAAATATTGTTTATGTTTTTAATAAAAAGCGTTCTTTTTTTAAATTTTACGTTTTAATGTTTTGATCCCCTTATATATCTATCCCTAATTTAAAGGGGCTTAACAATTGTATGCTCTATCTTTGACAACTTTTAAGATTCCAGTGTGTTTAATACAAATTGAAGACACATTTTGTACCAGAATTAAAATAAAATCTCTCTAAACGTTAAGATATATAGTTTTTATTTGTTTTTTGCTGATATGTTAAAATAAATAAATAAATCATGTTGTACAGCAAAACAAGTAGTAATTAATACTATTTTTAGACTGAAAGCTATATATCTTTTAATACAACTAATGTTAAAAGCTTTTTAATCTTAACGCCAGTGTTGAGCAATTAATTTCATTTATTTCAGTTAATGCGATAAAATCAGTGTCCATTTTTATTTCATTACGCGAAAAGTTTTATACGTAAAGAAAAATAAGGATTAAAAAGTTAGTTCAACAATATTCTAGCTATCCATTAAAATGTGTAATTTGTTATGTAGCTTACGGACAAAAGCAATTCTTTTTCTATGTATAAACATTTTCCAGTAACATAAATTTGTTTTTCTTTAATTTTTGTATAGGTTTATATATTTATTAAATTCAGTAAAATACATTATTTTATGTATGGCGTATGGCCCATTATATTTGAATTAAAAAAATATGTATTATTTTGAACCCTAAAAATTGAAAAAATGTTTACTATGTTATGTATTAGAGATTACTTTACTTCACATGTTGGGGCATTACGAAATAAAGGTGTACAATACGTTTAAATTTACAGAAAAGAATAATAAACAAACTGTACAAGTAATGTTAAAAAACCTTCAGACCTTATAAAAACAAAACCTTTATAAAAATTTTGTTTTTCATGTGCAGTCAAACGAAACTCCAGTAAATTTATTAAAATACGGGTATTTTTTCAGATGGATAAAAAGCTGCACGTGTTTAACTCCGGAGTTAAGCAGTGAAGTGCGCGCCCATAACTTGGATGGGTGACCGGCATTGTGGGTTTTGGGCAGCGGCACGCGGTGTTCTGCTCGGGGTGAACAAACGGACCGAGCAACAACCATCCAAGTTATGGAATGAATGGTGTGTGAATGGGAAGGAGTAGGGGTCAAGGTACAATAAGCCTTCAGGCTGCAGTGCACCACCTAGGGGGGCGGTCGTCGGGCCTGGGTGGGATAACCCCGAAGGGGCGAAAAAAACCCTTTCAAAAAAGAATTAAAATATTTTCTATCCAACCTTAGACCTACTTTACTTCTGTAGATTATTTGTAAAGTAATGGAGAAGTTCATTACCTTGAACATCCTTAAATATCGAATGCCGCCGCCAGACCTTGGGCTAACTACGACAAACTTTCGCAAACACCATTCGTGTGGTTAAAAAAAGATTATTGAAAACGATCCAGTATAAGTATCTAACAAAGTATCCAAAAATTATCGCCTTGCATTTTAAATATATACATTTTACGTAAAACAGTAATTCTTTAAAAAAATCTTTATATTCTAAAATCTAAAAAGCAATCATCAGATATATTTTTTTAGTGATTTTTAAGTTTAAAAACCATTTATTTTAGAAAAGATAAAAATATAATAAGAATATAACATGGTAATTTAAATTTTAAAGGAATTTTTAAACTCAAACATTTTTTGTTATATTAACTTTTTATATTGTCAAAAATAACAGTACTTTCCTTTCAAGCAAAATTTATAGTTTTTGAAACACTTCGTATACCACAGAAAAAAAATTAATGCCTGATGGTTGCATTTAAGGTTTTGCTCCATGAAGAACTTTTTATAAGAGGTTTACCATTTTTTTGTAAAATTTGTAAAAACACATTATAATATACTAACTATTTTAGAACTAGTTTCAGTGTCGCTATTTAACGTTTAAAAATAAATGTTCATTCTAACGATGCAATGCCTGAAAACCATTTATCTTTTTAATACCACTGCTGCTGAAGGCGCTTTTACCACAGCGCCGCTTTCCAATAACTCATTACTCTAGTTAATTGATTAAAATCCAAAGATTTAGGTTTATCTAATATCTAAAGGTAAAAAATATTATTTTTTAATTTTAATTTTAAATACTTTTACCACTAATTATGTTGCGAATACTTTAATACCTTTTTAAAAAATATATACATAGTCGTAAAAAAACTTATTTTATTACTTGTTTTTAATTTGTTTTAGCGGGTGTAAATAAAAAGATATTAAAAAAAGTATGACCTTAAATTATCATAATAACTAGCATACAATTCATAGCATAAAGACTACTCAGATAAATAATTAAAACAAAATGATTTTCATCTTTATAAAGTTTGGCTTATTTCACTGTTACTTTTAGTTTAAGGAATACAGTTAGGCTTAAACCTTATTCAATTTATTAAGTCCAGTGTTTCGAGCGCATATAAAGAAATTTTAAATGTACTCCACTGAGTTTTGTGTATTTTTTTGTTGTTTCTTTAAATTAAGCAATGTTAAGCAAGGAACAAAAAACATATAAATAATGTTTTTAATTTTTGTAAACAATTATACATAGTGGTCCCTAAGTAATGGGCTAAAATTCAACTAGAGAATTGTGACGATAAAATATTGCGTTTTAACTAAACTTACCTCAGTACAAGAGTTGATAATAACTGAGATGCTAAGGTGTTAAAGTTCAAAAAATATTTTTAAATTTTATGTATAATATTTAATACATTTTGAATATCGTAATAAAATCCGTATCTAGGGATTTTCTGATATGACCTGTTCATATCTAATGTTAATTTTTAGGTGTTAAGCAGAGGGCGTCGCCTACACTACTTTCAATATATTTAACACCCCCAACTTTTGTGTGCTACTCTGTATATACCATTTAAGTTTACCAGTAGACGCGCGAATTCGGCCCGTAGCCGAAATAATTGGATATATCGCCATATGTCTATACTAGACGCGTCAAATGCCGAAAAAGCTATACAATTCGGCGTCTGGATAACACGATCTGGACACATCCCGAAATGTCTATATACGTCATAAGCCGATGCCGAATGGGACAAAAGCGATTATTTTAAATTAAAAAAATAATGTAATACAGAGTTAACGTAACTTTTATTTCATTATTTATTGCGACAAGAAGTACTTGAATGACATTTACTATTACATTTTTACATTTTATCTTATTTATTACACATTTGCATTTTTGTCACCACATTGTTTACGACAGTTGCACCTCTAAAACAAAATATTTAACTATTATTAGTATTATTATTATTGTTATTATTACCTAAATACCTCAGTAGATGTTCTTGCGCACCGTCATTTTCAGGCTCATTTATGGGTTCATCTGTATCATTTGTCACACTATTGCTGCGTTTTTCGTTATTGCTATTCAGTAATTCTGTGTCAGATTCATCAGACAAAGTGTTTTCCATGTTTTCGCTTACAGTCATTTGCAGTTTATAGATATCTTCTTCGTCTTGTAATCTGTTTACGATTTCAAGGGGAAGATTTGAATCAGTCAAACCATTAATAAGTGGAATGCCAAACATAGCCTCGTATGGAGTACGCTGAATGCCCCTGTGAAATGATCGGTTCTTTTTTAACTGCACAAATCTCAATCCTTCCGACCATTTGGATGTCTGATTTTCTTGCATCCAAGTAATTAAAATATCTCGTACATCTTGGTTTGCCCTCTCGATAGACCCCTGGCTTTGTGAGTGACGTGGCTTACCATGAATTATTTTTGCCTGAAACATATCTGCTAGGCTATTAATTATCTGATTGACAAATTCTCTGCCATTGTCACTATGCAGTAAACAAGGGGCTCCGGTGATACAAAAAATATCCATTAGATTATAGGCAACTTCTTCGGCTCGCTTAGATTTTAGGGCTCTGAGGAAGACAAATTTTGTCAAGTGATCTTGATAATTCATGATAAATTTATAGGGACCATCCGCTTCAGACTGCATATCAATTAAATCAATTTGTCCCCTTTTGTTAAATCCTGTCGAAATTATTGGTTTTACTACTAACCCCTTCTGCTTTGATTTTTTTTTAGTTGGCACATAGCACACAATTTTAAATATTCTTCAATGACGCTTCTGGGAACATTGCAATATTTTTTAGCAATTTCTTTTTCCATACCTAATCTTCTTTTGTGACCAGTATCTCTGTGAGCTTTTTCTAAAATGCCATGTACCTCACTTACATTGCAATAATACCTTATAGAACCAACGTCATCGTTGGTACGTTTTGCAATAAGGTTTTCTTTTTCTCCTATCTTTATAATTTCAAATCTATTCAGGCGTCTATACTCTTGACAACTCAGTTTTTCATTTAATTCTCTCTTTCTCATGCTATCCTTTACTTGACTTAAAATACATGAATATTGCTCAATAGTTAATATAGTGGTAAAATTATTATTACCACCGTTTTTTTCTATCAAGGTTATGAGTTTTTCTTCAAAAATTTGCTTGTCAACTAAATTTTTATCAGCCTCCATAGTTTTACTTACAAATTTTGTATTTAATATACAAAAACCACTGATAAACAAACTGCACGTAAACACTATACTAAACTAATTTGAGGTTAGGTTGATAATTTGTGATTTAATTGGCAACGGCGTATTATAGAAATGCGCACTTCGCGACATGACCAGATTAAGTTAGTCAGATGCCGAATTTCGGCATTTGGCATGCGTAGTGTGGACATATGGCGATATGTCCAAATATATCGGCCACGGGCCGAATTCGCCGTCTGTCTCCAACTGGTTTAGTGCAACCAAAAAGTATATAGATAAATAGGTACATTATTTAATAATTCGTTTATGATAGTTGTAGCTATTGCTAATACGCTGTTTTTAAGGCATTTTTGGGTTGCACCAAATAACTTTATGGCAAATATCTAGAAAACGGTTGCTCAGAGCGATTTTTACAAAGTTTGGGAGAGTTTAATATTTTACTCGGATGGATGATACAGAGAAGCACCAAAGAGTTAGGACGAAGAAATAAAAGAAAAGTCTGTGGTGTACATTTATTGCGGCAGTTTAAATCACCATTTAACTTAGTAAATTAATTCGGCAGAGAATTTTTAGTATATTTATAAAAAAAACCTTTTTTTACCTTTATTAATAAAATTTAAACCCTGCATCCTAAAAACAAATGATTTGCAAATTTAGGTTTATGCAGAATTTCTCTAAAAGTTGCAGAAAGAAAGCTACCACAACTTCCTGATGCTAAAATATGACGATCTAACCCAACTAACCTCAGTCCAAAAGTGAATTATTTCGAAGAAGACGGGGTAGTAAAAATTATTTTGCTATCTGCTATCAAGAGCCTGCAGTATTTTGCAAATTAAAAACGATGTAACTTTTTTAAATAGCTTTGTATGTAACTTTAAGATACAATTTTTTATTCTTTAACATTGTTAAATATAAAATTTAATATATTTAAATTGTATATTCTTGTAGGTAGAAAATTCATACGCAGATCAAGATGTAACAAAAAGCCTTGTATAGGATTTGTAAAATATTGAACTTTATAGGACTACGGGGCCACAAAAAATGTTTGTCTGCCATGGGGTTGGAACTGTCAAAACTGTCTGCCGACTGGAAAAATATCTTCTAAGAAATACCCAACTGACATAATATAAAATTAGGCTTTTTCAAAATGACGAAAGTTATGTTTCAATTAATTAACCTATAGTACCTGGTACCTGCCTAAGCCACTATGAGTCAAACTTCATAGTCTCCCATCACTTCTACCCATGTTGGCAGCATGCGCCGACAAGCTTTTAGCTTTTTAAAATAAAGATGGTCTGCCTTTCACGGGCTCTTACTCTATAAGAATTTACACTCTAAAAGATTTAAAAATTAGCATCTAATTCTAAAACATCCTGTATAGCTTCGACCTGACCATACAAGATTTTTTTCCAAATATCTTAAAAACAGCTGCTTAAATCAACTTTTACCGTATAATATGTTAAAGAATAAGAATTTTTATCTTAAAGTTACATTACACAGTGGCTTAAAAAGATATTTCGTCATTACTTTGTGCAAGATACCGCAGATTTCGCCCTCTAGAGGTAACAATAAAATTGATAGCAAATTCTAATTTACCACCTTCCACAACCCCCTTTAGCCGAATATTGCAATAATATAATTGGTATTAAAAAGCTTATTTAAAAAAATTAAACCAAAATAAATTTTTAACACCCCGTATTTTTGAATTTATTCGGTTTTGGACAAAGCTAAGTTGGATTAGATCGTCATATTTTAGCTTCAGAAATTTGTAGTAGCTTTTTTCCCACTTTTAAGAGACCCAGGTTAAAACTTTTATTCTTAAATTCATGCAAAAGTTCTTTTACCAACCTGTAATTGTCGTTTTTTTCTGAATAGCCTTATGTGTATAAAGACAATTATAAATCTTTTAACGCAAGGTATAAAAACGATTTATCTTTTTAATGCTACTAATATTAGAAGCGTCTTAATCACAGCGGTACTTTCCGATAACTCATTACTCATTTTAGTTAATTTAACAAAATCTGAAGCTTTTATTTTTCCTTTCTATTACAGATAATTTTTCTTCTAGGGGTTATTTTTTTAGGGATTCTATTATTAAAAGAAGAATAATTTCTTAAAAAAAGTTTGTTTTTGGTTTGTGCTTATTTTAAAATTTAGTTTTTAGTGTGGTTCATTATAAATATCTATATTTTTAGGCTTTATTTTTTAAACAAATAGTCTTCAAATATGCATATGCATAGGTTAAGGTTGATATCATATTAACTTCGTTTTAGATACTAAAAAGATATTAAAGCTAAGTTTTTGTAGTAAAGTAAGTAGCATGCAAGATCAGTTCTAAGCTGGTGCAGGACTGCGTTACCTCCCTGGAAGAGGTGTGGGCGTCCAACAAGCTAACCACTGCCTGGGTACCAGGCCATGAAGGCCACCAGAGCAATGAGGAAGCCGATAAACTGGTAAAGGGGAGTAAATACCTGGAAACAATAGGCCTGGCAAAAGAAAACCTATGCAGGTTCTGCCAGGAAGAACAAGAAACCGCAGCGGCGTCTGCGGTTTGCAAGGCTGGGTGAGGAAAAACCTAAAGCAGCAACATTTACCAAGGAGCCAGTTTTAAGCTTGTGAAGTCTGATTAAAAAGACCGGCTTGGATAGTGTGCTCTAACATAGGGATAGAGGATACGCAATAAACCTGGGCAGGATGCAGTGTTAGAGGATTACAATCTACCTTAATCCTAATCTAATCTAAGTAGTAAAAATTTACTTATAGCTAGGAATTATTTTTAAATAAACACAAGATGTAATAATAATAAATGTATTTCTGACAAAAGTATTGTACGTCACTAATTTTTATCCAATTTTTACATTTCCTTTAAATAATATTTTATATAATTTTAAATATTAAATGTGGCCGCTAATTAAAAGTACACCAAAACTACAAATTTATTATTTCAAAATATTAGGATTTAACCACACACACCTATATCCAAAAGTTGATAATAAGGAAGATACAGGGTGTCAAAGAAAAAAAATATAGTTCAATAATGTTTGATATATTTTTAATATTTAAATAAAACTTGGTATCTAGGGATTTTTTGACATAAGCTATTCAGATATAATATTATTTTTTTGTGTAAACCAGAGGGGGCTGACTACACTATTTAAAATTTTAAAAAACTTTCTAATATTTTGTGCTGCACTGTATGTACCACCTAAATAAACCAGTAAACTCCCATAATTTCTTCTAAAAATCCCTGAAACTTTTCATTATACATTTTTTCTCTATCTCTTATATCTAGCAAGTTACAAGCCTGGCCAAATTGACAAAATTTAAAAACCCCTTTATATCTGCAAAACGAATCAAGTTACCCATGGTTTGCTTTAACCATTAATTTTTTAAGTAAATTGTTCTATTTCTTTTAGTTTTTGCTATACCCTGCAGTCAACCAAAAGGCGCCACCCTGTACAATAAAATATTTTTACAATATGCGCGTTATACTATAACTTTTGTACAAAACTGTTTATTTCTATCTCATTAAACAAGAAAATTAATGAACTTCTTCTCGTACTCCCTCGAACAATTGGGATACACTGTATACAATGTGTCCAAAGTTGGTAGGGAATGCATTGGGATATTAGAAACCATAACAGATAGAAAGATTGTTAAATGGAAAAGTTGTAGGCCATTCAACCGTTAATCTAATGCTGTTTTGACGAAGGCTGTATCTTGTTTGGTTTTTAAGTTATTTTGAAAAACTTGTGCGTTAAAAAAGGTTTTTTTTCAAATAATTTTAAAAATCTATAACATTTAAAGATTATATCGAAAAAAATAATTCTGACATTTTTGACATACAAAAATATTTTTTTTATAAAGTGATGTACATCATCTTAATGGACAAAAAACGTTTTATAAAAATGAGAAATAAAAAACAAAATGGCCGCCATAAGATAAACAAAAGTTGATGATGGTATAAAACCGAACCGTTTAAATTAAAATAAAAACAAAGAAATGCATTGCTTTTAAAAAGTTGTCCTAATAATGTTTTAATTGATTTAAAAACTTATTTGAAATATACCGTTATACCATTTTTTAAAAAATGCACATTTTCGGTTTATTCAAAATAACTTAAAAATCGAACAAGATATAGCCGTTATTGAATCGAAACTAGAATAACAATTTAATAGCCTACAACTTTCTTTCTCTTATACTTTTCAATATCCCAATATATGTCCCACCCATTTTATGATAAACTGTATAATTTTTCAAAATTATCATCACGTTCTGTCATTGAAAATCAAATTTTACTACAGCAAATATCGTGGTATTTTAGTTTAAGAAAAACCGTTTACGAGATACATAAAAACAATGATATACATATTTTATCATCTATTTTTTTAAGTTTTGGATAAAAATGTAAAAAAATTTACTTCTTAAAAAACAATATTTTATTTTTGCTCAAACGAAAATTCTAATAATCTTTGCGAATTTTCAAACGAAAAGTCTCGGTTGAAATAAATTATACTACCTTTATCAATTAAAGCGATTTTTAGTTAACAAAAGCATGGTAAGGTCTAATTTATGTACCCATTTGAATAAATCTATTACGAATACCAAGACAGTGTCGGTAATTTGATTTAATGTACCCTACAAGAACTTGAACTGAACCAAACAGCAGAATATTTTATCGTCTTAAGGGGTAAATTATTCAGATATGTAAAATAAAAATTAACCCTGTCTTTAAAATAAAAAAGGAAATCTGTTAAAATTAAATTAATTTACATGCGATTATGCGAATTTGAATATTTCTATTAATTATCCAAAATTAAAAATAATTGTTTTTCTACGTGTTCTTAAAGTTGCCTTAGTTTAACTTGTAACTAGAGCCGTAAACATTTATCAACGCTGTAACAGAGGTTGGGATAAATTTACCCCTATGTTTAAAAATATACAGCAAAACCAAAATAACCAAATAAACAAATTCATGTTTTTTATGATAATCTAACACCCTTTGTATCGTTTATTATACATGGTGTTTTCTAACTAAAATACTAAACTTAAGAGAGTAATTTCTTTAGTCTTTTTATGAAAAAAAACTCCTATAAATATATGTCCGCTTACTTGCTTCATTTCTGATATACATGGCGTTAAAGTTTTATAAAAAGTCGGTATGTTTTAAATATACTTAAAATGTCTTAACCGATTTAAATGAAATTTTGTAAACTTATTTAAGGTAATAAGGTGCCTTTAAAGCTTTACCTATACAAAGATTATTGGGTCCAGTAGCGTCTTAGTGGGTACCATAGTCAATATTATTGAGAAAAAAAAAGTACGCCACTAGCTATTTATCAAGATTTTTTTCTGATTAAGTAATTAAAAATGCAGCTCTTGGATCTGCTGTATTTTCCTGGTATTTTGCTTTGTTTTTAAGAAAACAAATGGAAGCCAGATTAGGTGATACTAAAAAGTATCTATAGACAGCATAAAATAAACTTCAAAATTAAAATATAAATAATTTTGACCTTAGTAAATAAGAAAAATGACAATTTCTGATAATATACACAACTGCTCATTTAATAAAAGGCAAATAATTTTTTATTTTTTAAAAATTAATAACAATTTAATATATATTTATTCCAACAATGCTTTTAACTACGGCTTACTTTGGCTTCTAGTTGGCCATGACAACGACATTATATGTTGTAATTGTTGTAATAAATAAATATTAAATCGTTAATATTTCGAAAACTATAAATTTTTGGAATAGACACCTCAATACAAACTTACCTCTTTTTTAATGCTTAGTTGATTAAGGTAATAAAAAATAGGGATTTCTATTTGAAAAATTTTACTTTAAAGGTTTTTGTCGTTACAATTTTTAATGGTTGTTTTTGACCACCCTGTATTTATTAATTGTCAAAATAATAATACAGTCTACTAAAGTAGTTATTTCTCTACGAGAAGCCCAACCCAAACTTATGTTAAAGGCTTGTTTAAAGAAAATTGATGGCTATGTAATGGCTTCCAAACGTCATTTTTGACATAACATTTTAAATAAGTCAAAAAATGGTTGGGCTTAGGTATGAAACATTATACATAAATTATGTTTAAAATTTGACGCATAATTTAAAAAATAAATAATATATAGGGTATACTGTGTAAGGCTATTGCGGCCATCTTCTGCTAAATTTAAGTTTTTTGGGCTATTCGGCCGTCGTTGTAGATTTTGTATCGTTGACGTTTTGTCAGCGCGAGTGGTTGGCATCCTCAGAAGGTTTCTAGTAGACTACTTGCGTACTACTGTGTCCCGGCGCGGACGTAGCGAGTATTTATAGGCAGCTTGCTATCTAATCTTGAACCGGCAATAAGATACCTACCAGATAAAAAAGCTTAGGAGATCCGTATGGAAACGTCAAACAACTACAAAAAGCTAAAGTGCTGAAGAACAACTTAAAACCGAAGGAATCTAAAGCCATACGCGAAAAAAGATAATGACATCCTTGTTTTATTAGCTGACAAGGGTAATGCCACAGTAGTAATGAACACCGCAGATTATAAAATAAAAATCAAGGACTTACTAGACCCAATTACATACAAGGAGTTACCTCAAGATCCAACACAAAAGCTTATAAAAAAAAACTAAAATCTTAATTGATTTAAATTTCAGCCTTAAAAATGATGTCAAAAAGAAGATATGCCAGGTACCAATAAGTAATATATATGGGACAAACTTAAATAATGTCCCTGACCATACTCTAGTAAGCAAGTTTATTTCAACTACTTCCCGTATAGTTACTAATAACTCATCTGTAGCTAATTATTCAGCAAGAAAGGGCCAAAAAGTTTCACTTGTTCTTATTTCCGATACAAATAAATCTCAAAGCTTGGCCAACGAAGTACACTATTTGGTTAACATTTTAAAAATATTATTCAAAGAAATATTTTAGAATGCGAGTATTTTAAAAATAATATAAATAATAATTTTAAATTACAACTATTAAGAATTATACAGGGTGCTCAAAAATATCCATATCAAACTTTGTTTTTTTTTAATGAAACAACCTGTATAATAACTAATTTTTAAATTGTTAAATAAATAATAAAGTAGGTTTCATCAAAGATCTTTATCCAAGCTGTAAGGTTTTAAATTATTTGGGTTTTTTGAAAAATTCATGACCCGAACATAGGTTTAACATCAATTACCCCCTTTGCGCGGACTTTGTATATAATGTAAAGCCGCATCCAGATATGTACCACGACCCGTACCGCAGCACGTCGCGTCGCGAACTACGTCGGAGACCTCACAACAATAAAGCCGGGAACATACTTTATACACGGTATGTCACGGCACGAGCTAGCGCGTACCCTAATAAAAGTGTGGTCTCCAGTTTTGCATGTCTTTTTATGAATATCTATCACATACGCTACACGGTACGGCATAGCCGGCACGGTACGTCGACGTCACACAACACGCGTGTATGGCTTGTCGTCAAGTACGTGGACATCCACACTTTTACCACACGCGTGCCAAGTACGGAAGGATTTTTATACAAAATTGTGTGCGTTTGTCCAGCTGATTTCTAAAGTTTTGTAACAAAAAATGGAGGAATTACTAATTGAAAAAGTGCGGGAACACGAGTCATTATATAATATTAAAAGCCGAAACTACAGAAATAAACAAATTCGTCAGGAATCTTGAAAGGAAATTGGTCGGGATTTGAACGTTACAGGTAAGTTGGAACATTTTTTATCATAATTTCGTAGTATTTTTAGCCGTATATAATTGTATCGATTTTTTTACAAGCTGTGATTTAACTTGCAATGTTTATATGCATGTATGTTCGGGTTAAATCTTGGAAATCGATTTTAACTTATTTTTTAATAATTGTCCGATTAACTTGTTATTTGATTTACGGTTTCAGTAACAATACAATATTATAATATTTTTAAGTTTTCACCTCCCCTCCCTGCAAGGGTAGTGGTAAGGGTAATACTCAAGTTTGTCCGATTTCGTTTAAATTTGGTATGGGGATTTTGAATTTTTAAAAACAAGCTTTTATTTAAATGCTCTAAAAAGAAGAAAATAAATTTTTAATTGAATCCATCAATTTATTGTAGGTAGGTAGTAGGTATTACAATATTTATATGATATAAAAGTTTGTCTCAAGATTTACATTGATATATATTTCTTATAAAAAAGGTAATCACGGGACAAGTTTTTAGATCCTATAGATAATGTAATATAATAAATTGATGGATTTTCTTCATTTTAGAGCATTTAATTAAAAGCTTGTTTTTAAAAAGGTTTTCTTCTAATAATTTTTTGTTTTGGTGTGAGAAATTCAATTCTTCTTTCAGTTTTACTTCTTCTTTCAGTTTTACTTGTGGATCGAGCAGCTAAAAAGATTTATATTTAAAGCTACAACTATTTTTTAAATTAAACGGCTTTATTTACAACCAAAAAAATAATCATTTTATTTGGAGATTTATTTTACATTCTTATAATATTATTGTTCCTCACAATTAGTTCTTCCTGTGTGTACGACTTCAATCTACCACGGTTCCTTCCTTCATCTGAAATGAAGTATTCTTTAAAAGCTTCTAGAATCTGACAAGCACCTTGTGTCGCATTTCTTCTTGACGGTCTCAAATTTTGTAAACTCCCATTAGGTTGTTTTAAAGGATTTAACTCAGGTTGGAAATCATTCTTAGTCTTAGTGCACAACATATTATGAAGGCAGCACGTCGCTAAAACTATTTTATCAACCATGGCTGGTTGTACTTCCAAAGGCTTTTTGAAAACTCTCCAACGTGAAACTAATATCCCAAACGCATTCTCCACAACTCCTCTAGCCCTAGAAAGTCTGTAATTAAAGATCTTATTGGATTCGTTACCGACTAAACTGTGTTTTCCATAGGGACGAAGTAAAAATGGTGTTAAAGGAAACGCCTCATCGCCAACAATAACATGAGGTTGCGGTTCTGAATTTTTAGTTAAACGTTTTCCTTCTGGTACATTAAAGTTATTGTTATATATCGCTTTACCCATCGAAGAGTCAGCGAAGATACTTCCATCACTATTTCTTCCATACGAGCCGACATCAACGGCTATAAATTTATATTTGGCATCGACAATAGCCATGAGCACAACAGAATTACATCCTTTATAATTATAAAAATTGGACCCGCTGTTAATGGGGCATTGTATATTTACATGTTTTCCGTCCATCGCTCCGATACAATTTGGAAAATTCCATAGTTCTTTGAACTTTGATTTAATGTTTGTCCATAGTTCTGTTGTTGGTATAGGCATTACTATTGGTGATAAAAGCTCCCAAATAACTTCGCATACTTCTTTTACGATTTGTCTCACGGTACTAAAGCCCATGCGATAACTAAAACCGATAGATCGAAACGAGTTACCAGTGGCCAGAAATCTGAAAAAAAAATGTTCTTTTTTAGTTGCTGACGCAAAAGAAACATGGGATAAGCTACGGAAATGTTACGCTGATGCTTTAAGTAGACGTCGGGCTTCTAAAAGTGGCCAGGCAGCAAAAAAATCTTGCCGTGGAAATTTGAAAGCCAAATGTCCTTTATATTGCCGTTTTTGGAGAACAGAAAGTAAGTAGTTGTAGTTGTAGTAGTAGTGATTAAATACCATGTAAGTACTTAAAGTTTTGAAAGGTTTAAGATTTATTTTTTATTCTAGAACATATACCAATCTGGAACAGTTTGAAAAATCTGAAGACGTTTTGCAAGAAGTATCCGAATCAAATTTGTTTGAACACTCGGAAGAAGATTTAAATAGGTCAGATCCTTCTGATCATGAAGTGGAAGCAGAAGCTTTACAAAACAAACAACCTGGATGTTCCAAACAGGCTGATATTTTTGTTCAAGAGCCTACTAAACGATTGGATCAGTTAAGAAAATGGATCAGTTAAGAAAACAAAAAAATATTTCTCAATCTCGAAGTCCAGCGCAACAGATGGTAGATATAATGAAAAAAATTCCGACTTACGACAACAAAAATATAAGAAAGGAGAGAATAACACGTTTTTGCCTGGCATATCAAAAAAGTTTAATGATTTTGATGAATCAGATTTTTTACCTGAGCATGTCAAGAACGGCTAAAAAATTGCCACATCTTGAACAAGCAAAGCTTAAACTTCAAATAAGCAATCTTGTTTTGCAAGCTGAAATAGATCATGCACAAAAAAATAATACTAACAGTACTGATCAGTTTACTACAAATAATAATAGTCCTACGTCGAATAATTATACTACTAGTTATATATCATGTAGCTCCCCCAGTCCTGAAATGTCCCATTCTGCTCTTGGTTCACCTGAATTTGTTACTGTTGAAGAACGAAACAATTTTCATTTAAACAACACGGAACAAACCTCTTTCAATAATGAAACTATGGTTACTCCTTTTAATACAAGTAACAATTCAGTTGTCTCCACAGAAAAAGCTCAAATAATATTTTGTTCGAGACCAATGTATATGAATGACAATTCTTTTGATGAACCTAACTCCCACGATATTACAAAATTATGAGTGCCGTTATATGCTGTAGCTTGTTATTTTTAAAATTTTTATACTACTTAGGTACCTACTAATTAAAATGTTCAACAATATTTCTAAATGCAATATTTAATGTGAAATAAAATAAATAGGTACATTAATAAATAAATACTTACCTTAAACTCACTGCCAGTCTTTCCCTCGTACCAATACTATTTCTAAAAATGTATTTTTTTAACAATTCGATCTTTAATCAAGTCGTGCAAAAATTCAAAATCTTCTTTTTGCATCCGAAAATATATGTGGAATCGGTAGGGATCAGATTCCAGTTCTTGAACAAGACGATGAAATTCACCTAATGTTTCTCTCTTTTCGTTAATCTCATGTACCCATATTGCTCTATGACTGGCTTTATTTTCCAATATTTGTATACATACTGCCGCCTCTTCTAGTTCTTCTTCCCAATCAGAAGAATCAGTACATGAGCATTCCATTTTTTTTAAACTAAACTTACGAATTATATAGAAATAACTTAAAATTGACGGGAAGAACCTGACCAGTTGACGTACGGGGTATGAACGCTGTCATACGTGCAATATGTGTGTTTCTGAACTAAAATTCGTTATCACACGCCACAGTACGCGCCAGCTCGTAACGTGACGTACCGTGCCGATAGTGTGTTCTCAGCTTAAAATCCCCATCTACATATGTAAAGAAAACACCACTAATATTTCATTTGTTTACATTCTTCAAAAGAGCCGCAGATTAGTCCAGATGTATTGGGTTTTATTATGCAAATAATTAAACTACGTTGTTTTGCTATAAATACTTTAAGAAATGATTAA
Organism: Listronotus bonariensis; assembly: GCA_014170235.1. Taxonomy (NCBI): domain Eukaryota; kingdom Metazoa; phylum Arthropoda; class Insecta; order Coleoptera; family Curculionidae; genus Listronotus; species Listronotus bonariensis. The sequence continues at coordinate 164,498 of JACEGR010000326.1, read as the reverse complement.
AAATCTACTTAACTATAAATTATTTTTACGAAAAAACTGCCTGCTTTACCAAAAGAACTGAAAAACATGATATTAGGCAACAGTCAATAATTGTCAATATTATATTTTAAACATATTTACCCGGACTAATATAGGCTAACACGCGATAGCACAGTAGGCACCTGTCGTTAAGGGATTCGTTTGTGGCTGCAAGAGTACGCGGTCAGTATCTGTCTTTATTTACTAGCTCTGTTAAAAAGAGATGGGAGACGGTCAGAGCTTTAGGCTAGGTAAAGTATCGAAAATGTTTTTTGCCACGGGCGTTCCTTCTGAATTACTGAGTCGGACTCGCGTTTGTGCAGACGCAAATCTCGATTGTGCGTAAATCAGTGTTTAATGTAGTCGTTCAAGTCATAGATTTTTTAAATATTTAATTAGTTGTTTTGTTTAATTGAGTTAATTTGTTGAACTCTTTTGTAAATTTATTTTTTTATCTCTATTTACACTTAACAGTTGTACATTGTGGCTAAGTGAACTGTGACTTTTAAAACATTGTATTTATTATTAAAGCAATATGTTTCGCCCTTGGGAAAATCAAAATTATCCATTGTGGAGACCATGGGAGCCCCAGACTGAAGAGATTCAAAACAATGATATTGATTCTCAGAGTGATATCAGTACACTCTCCGGTAAAGAATCTTGCGAATCGGTACCTTTAAGGAAAAAACATTTTTTCTTAATGAACAAGCAAAGAAAATTTGTCTTAATGTGTACAATAATTTAAAAAAGATCCTAGCTATAAAAACAAGGGAAGTTTAATTAAAAAGGCCGCCTCGTTATCTGAAGTTCCATATTCAACAATGTGCCAAATTATTAGATGTGGAATACAAAAAAGAAAACAAAGGACTGACGCATGTAAATTAAAAAGTCTTGATGCTGCTACTGCTAAGCTATTAAGAAATATAGTTTTTTTAATTGACCGGAAAATTGAATTTTCCACTCAATTTTTTAAGCGGAAAATGCTATTTTACAGGACTAAGTTACTTTCCGGTCCCTAGTTTACTTTCCGGTCTCTCATTTACTTTCTGGTCCCTGATATCAAAAATCCTGTTAGCCATGACAAAAATTGTCAGAGTTCAATTGTTACTATTTGACAGTTCAAGATATTGTAAAGTTAAGAAAGCATCATTTTGCCAAAATGGAGTCAGACATGGAAAATCCAGATGAAATAATTGAAGCAGCGTCCTTATTGTCGTTTAAATATAACACTAAAAATTTACACAGTTTTTTTCGGTCAATTAAAAAAAAATTATGTACGATACTCGACCGGAAATAATTTTTACGGGTCTCCTCAAAACTACAGGACTCGCCTACGGCTCGCCCTGTTAATGTTTTTCGTCGACCCGTAAAATACCATTTTCCGGTCTAGTAACGTAAATAGCTATTACGAGAAATATAAACACAACACTTTACCAACAATTGAAATAATTTATAAAAGCCTTGTTCAGATGGAAAAGCCTTGTCCCCAAACCACTTTACGTCGATGGCTAAAGAAAATTGGTTTTAAATTTAAGGTTGTAGACAAAAGAGCATCTGTCATGGAGAGCAGAAGAATAGTTCAATGGCGAATCGAGTATTTAGAAAAAATTAAAGAATACAGATGCCAAAACCGACCCATATACTATTTGGACGAAACGTGGTATGATACACATGATACTGCCAAAAAGGATGGACAGACAGCTCTAGCCGTTGCCATTTAAAAGGGGTACCACCTAACAGAGGGTCACGTATAGTAATTCTTCATTGTGGTTCAAGTGACGGATGGGTTGAAAATGCATTGAAATTATGTGGAAAAAAAATTGAAGATTGTAATGTCGACTACCACAAAAATATGCAGTCGGATATTTTTGAAGAACGGTTCCAATATACGCTACTTCCAAATTTAAAACCAAATAGCGTGATCGTTATGGATAACGCCGCATATCATTCCAGGCAACTTTATAAGATTCCAAATAATTTTTCTACTAAACAGGAAATTCAATCATTTTTAATTAAAAATGATTTATATTTTGAAGAACATTATACAAAAAAGAGTTATTGGAAGTTCTTAAAGTTAAGCAATCGAACAAGACATTTTTGTTGACCAAATAGCTGAAGAAAATGGGCATACGGTTTTAAGGTTACCTCCTTACTTTTGCATTTTCAACCCAATAGAACTAATATGGGGCCAATTAAAAAAATAATTCGTCGCGCAAATTCTTTTCCAAAATTTGACAAAACAGTTGTTGAGCTAATTAAATAAGAAGTGTCTAACATTTCAAAATTTAACTGGGAAAACTCTATTAAAAAAACCATTAAGTGCGAGAACGAATATCGACAATTAAGCCAAATTGTGTTAAATGGGGGGATCAGTTTATAATTAATTTAGAAAACGATTCCGACAACGAACTTGATGAATCTTTAGAAGAACTAGATTGTTAGTGACCCAAATAATTAGTCGGTAAGTTTTTCAAATTAATTTAAATCGTGGTTTTAATATTATTTTAAATCTTTATTTACTATATACTATATTTTGTTTTGTAATTTTCAAATTATATATGTCTCTGTCATCTCATTCTTGAACATTTGGGAAAAATTGCTGAATAAAAAGGTGGTTGGTTTAACTTTGTTCTCCAATATTTTAACTACCTCACAAAATAAACAAACTAATTTATTTAAAGAAAAATTAAAAACATTTTGAGTCCGCTCCTGCCTAGTCTTTCTTCAAAAGATATGCCGACAAATGAATTATGGATGGCGCAAATTATACCACGACCTGCTACCGTACCACGTCGCAGACATATCTGGACGTTGGCGTCGGAGCGGACGCCGCGCCGTTGCGGACCACACAAGGTCGCAGCTCGAGGTTCACCCAGATCCATAGCTTGTTCGTAAATTCACGAAACGTTAAAATATTTTTGCGCGTATCGTCCATCAACTTTACTGTAGAGGGCAAACGGAGAATTTTGTTTCTTGAAATAATTTTGGCTATTGTCTAGCAATATGGAGTGAAGTGAAGAGCGCGTCCGTGTTTAAATTTCTTTGTATAGAAAACATGAATGCCTGTGGAATGCAAAACATGTGTTATACATTATTTATTATTTTATTTAAGTTATTTTTAAATATTTTATTTATTATTAAAACATTTTGCCACAAAATTCGGTTTTGGGGGTTTTGTAGAGTTAGAAATCAAAATCAACTTATGTTTCTATTGTAAAATGTAGAGGGATCCACCTGCAGTTTTTTGTTTATGTTAAAATATCCATAACCGTTCTTAAGACATTTCAGATTAAACGTTTTATTCCATACAAAAAAATTCCATTACATACATCCTTCGCGTTTTGTCAAGGCAACCAGGAGGACACAAAGGGTCTGTACAAATTGCAATCACTGATTCTTTGGGCAAAAATACAACAATCTAATGCAAATTATCTTTGTTGAAATATTTGCTTCTTTGCATAATACAGGATGTGAAAATCTTCATTTAATTTTGTTTTGTATCTCATAAACAATTAACTTTTTACCTTTTAGGTAAATTCTGTTAAATCGTTGTATTTTGAAGTAAAAAATTATGCCACCATTTTGTACAGTCCTTTAAGAGAAACCCAGGTGTCCTAGATGAAGCATGAAGGATTTTTTTGTGGTAATGTTTAACTTAAAATACCTTGAAAAAGGTTGCTCGTTGGTATCTTTATTAGTATACCTTTTTTAAAGAAAATTTAAGGAAATTAAAAATTCTTTTTCTAGACCTATAATATAACGGGGCAGGGAGCAGGAGGGGCAATTACCCCGGGGCCCCCAAATTTCACCCCATTCCCACAGGCACATTGCTTCAGGGCCTCCACACCTCTAAATCCGCCCTTGTACCGGTAAAAAAAAGTTATCGAAATTTCAACAACTTTAGCAAAGAACGGCAGGTATATAGCTCCATGTACATTACATTTTACAACATAGGCTTAAGTATATTTTGATTCCTTACTCTGAAAAACCTCCTTAAATCGATTTTTGTGGAAAATGTTTAATATCAATCAAAATGTTTAAAAATAACTAAAATTAAATGACAAATATATTTTTTGACATCATGTATCTCCCAAATGATCAACTTTTCGACTAAGGAAATTTACGATCAATCATCTTATTTTCACTCAAAAAAATAAAATAAAATAAAATATTGTAGTAACATTTTTACAGACCTTTTAGAGACACCCTGTATTAATTATAACAAACAAAAAGTATAATTTATGGGTACAAATAGCCACCGAATTAAACATAACGGTGGATGAAAGTAAAATTTTTTAATAAATTGACTACTAAGAAAATACTATTCGGGCAATATGGATCGCATAAATGGTTACAGAAAGCGAGGTCCGATGCAGCGTACTCTCTCGCCGTCATCCAATGCTTTTGATGTGAATTTATCGACATACTCTGAATCGGGGCGAACCTCGTACGGCGACGCTTGACTGGTCCGCGACGGTATTCGCTCAGACGTCCAGATATGTCCGCGAAGTGGTACGGTAGTGGCTCGTGGTACATATCTGGACGCAGCTTTACACTGCTAAAATATAAACTGTTTCATAACCTTAATTTAAATTTTTTATCAGAAATTATAAAACGTGTTTAAAAACTAATATTTATTTATAAACCACAATAAGATGCAAATTAGAAGCCTAATTTAAACGAAACATCCTGTATATTGGTCCATTTTTAGATTTTATAAATAAAAATTAGTTGGATTTCTATAGTGATCCCTATACCAAAAATTTAGGAGTTATGAAGTATATAAAAATTTTGCATAATTTATAACATATAGTAAATTTTGGCATTATATGAGACATTTGTAGTTTGTTTTTATCTAGGTATACCTCTGGTTTTAAACTGGATACGCCTTAATAAGTAAATAAAACTTATCTCTTTATTTACTTAAGCAGATAATAATAATTAAAGTGGCATAGTAAAAATATAGTTCAAAAACAGCTTGTTTTTTTGCCCTGTATATTTAGACGGTGCTAAAATCTGATAATATTTTTGGTCTAAGTCTGCACAATTATAATTTAAAAAATTAATAAAATCTAACCGTTTGTTCTCATTTTATCATTAAAAATGTCATTTTTAGGGTTTGATCATTTTAGGCAACTCAATAATAATATTATATGGTGGGACGCCACTGATAAGAAAAAGTTTATACAAAATATTTTTATATATTTTACTATTCTATATTATAGCCTACATTTATGCATTAAATGATTAAGTAAGACTAAAAATAAATTTAAATCATAGGGGGTACTCGACATCTCAACTTATCAAATATCCAACTTTGAGTCTCCATAACTAAAAATAGAAGCGATCGGAAAATGTGCCCATGGGAACATTTAATCAGGGCGTCGAGATCACACATATCAAATTTTTTAAAAAATTAACCAAAAACCACTCTCCATAAGGATTGAGCGGGGTCCTTTGGTATATCGTTATTTGACATAATTATGGATTGGTTTATCTATTTACTATTACTTCTGGTTTAACAGAAAATATCTGCTACTTTTAAATTTGAAATGCCACCACTGGTATATTTTATTTTATCTTGATAGAATATGCATTTCTAATACAATGACACCCCATATGTCATTTTTTGACAATTTTGTCAAAAGTTATTTTTTTATTTTCCGTAGTGCCATAATTAAGGTGAAATGATTTATTTTGTCAAGTAGCTATGAAAAATAGCTATTTACGTTACTAGACCGGAAAATGGTATTTTACTGGTCGACGAAAAACATTTACAGGGCGAGCCGTAGGTGAGTCCTGTAGTTTTGAGGAGACCCGTAAAAGTATTTCCGGTCGAGTATCGTACATAATTTTTTTTAATTGACCGGAAAAAAAAACTGTGTAAATTTTTAGTGTTATATTTAAACGACAATAAGGCAAGGCTGCTTCAATTATTTCATCTGGATTTTCCATGTCTGACTCCATTTTGGCAAAATGATGCTTTCTTTACTTTACAATATCTTGAACTGTCAAATAGTAACAATTGAACTCTGACAATTTTTGTCATGGCTAACAGGATTTTTTGATATCAGGGACCGGAAAGTAAATGAGAGACCGGAAAGTAAACTAGGGACCGGAAAGTAAATTAGTCCTGTAAAATAGCATTTTCCGCTTAAAAAATTGAGTGGAAAATTCAATTTTCCGGTCAATTAAAAAAAAAATTAATCGTCTTTTGGTTTTACGAATTTTCAGGGCGGATTCAAAGTTTGCAAAATCCTATTTAAATTATGGTCAGAACCCTTTTTTTCAATGGAAGGTGGCTCGTTAGCATATCCCAAGAAAATATAATTAGGCGGTATTTCGAGTAACACTTTTTCTACGGAACACATAATAAAATCATGATGTTGCCAAAAATCAATATGATTAATTATTATAATAGTTGGTTAAGATTTATTTTATTACATGCTTTTGGATAAAAACCTTTTCCGAAATATCGTGGTACCAAATTTTTCGGGATATTTTAACAAGGCACCTCCGTTTGAAAATAAGGAGGTAAGACCGTAAATAGGATTTTGAAAACTTTGACTCCGCCCTGAGGTGAGGTAAAAACCAAAGATATAAATTTTTCCAGGGCTACTTGACTTAAGGTAAACCATTTTAGCTTAATCATGCCATTTTACAATTTTTTTTCAATTGACACTAAAAGTTTTAAAAATAACAAATGTGATGTCATTATATTTAAAATAACTTATTCTATTAAAAGAAGACAAAATATACCGTTGGTGCAATAAAAGATAGGTATTGAAGTCTCAGTCATTTCCGGTTAAACTGAAAGAAATATAAATTCAATGGATAGATCAACCAATCCACAGTTATGTGAAATAACGATGTGCCATATTTAATTTTCCTATTTTAAAAGGTTAAACAAATATAGAAGGGAATCACCTGTGAAAAACACCCGGTATATTATTTAGACCCAATTACAAGTGCGTTCACTTAATGATAGATAAATGTCCAGACAAAAATTTTCGCGTAATTCTATGTAAATTTTGTTTTTAATAACTTGTCTAAAATCAAGTAACATATAAAAAGTTTCTAGTCATAAGTAATAGAAAATATTTAATTTTAATAAATTATTATCCTTTTTTAGTCTTTGTTTTTATAGATTGTCCTTTGGGACGCGTTCACAAAATGACTTTTTGTGTATATAATTTTATATATTATAACATATAAGAAACTTTTGAAGTATATTGTGTAGTGTCATGACAAAACAAATTTATTTTATTATTTTACCATAGTTAATTGGTTCAGAAGCAAATAAATTATTTATTGCTTCCAAACACAATTTTCCACCTTGGTGATTTTGAGCCATAGCTGAATTTGACGTGAAGGTTTTAAAGTAATTATAAACAAAAAAGTAATATTAACATAAAAACTACATAACCCGATTATTCCCTAGAATATTAGATTTTATGTAATCCAGACTGACATAAAAAGGAAATTTAATATAGTATATCAATGCCAATTCCAGCTTGCCCAAATCAAGGTTAAGACCCTTGTCGTTACCTTAAACCATTTAAGACGGTGATTTATTTGTCGTAAAAATAGGTGAGGGCGCGTAGTATTTATAGTTTTTTTCGGGCCAAGGGTTTTTGGATAATGACATTTAGAGCTGCTTATTTTTAAAAAGTCACGATAATTGACTTTTAGCCAGAAAAAGGTCTTATTTATCTTCGTAACGTTATTAGTTTTCTGGATGTCGACTCTTTTAAAGCCTGTCAATATACAACGAAGTCACAACTCCTTAAAGTTTAATTTATTGAGTTTTTTCAAGCTTTAGTACTCATATGTTGTGTACCAACAAATCTTAAGTTCAATCAATGATTTTTGGTTTTTAAGCACAAAAGTTAGTTGTAAATTTTACCAATCAAGATATACAGTATTTCAGTTGGCGTCATATGATTTTTTTTACAAAAAGTTATTGTTTATAAAAAGTACTGCATGGTCTAAAACGTTAAATTAAACCATCCGATTTTTGGTTGGGTTGGTCATCGAGGTTTAACTAAAAACGTAATTTTGCTTAAGAGTAAACTACGCGTATTTTTGCCAATATAGAAAAAGGTTAAAAAGATATTCAGAATTAAAAATTACTTCTAAATATTCAATTTTGTTTTTTTGCGATAATAGTGAAAATTAGGGTCTGTACATTTAATAATTATAAATTTTATAGAAAAATTTTAAATAAACTTTAAATTAACAATGTACAATGCACTAATGTACAAAATTAAATATTTTCGATTTTCGCAAAAAATAAAATAAAAAATATAGTTTTAACTACAATTTAAGGAACAAAGTCAGAGTCTCAAATTTGTCAAATATATATTAAAATTTAGGTGACATGTTTCGCCGTCTCCGGCATCATCAGACCTAACTATTTAAAAACAACAGTTACATTGACATAACAACTTTGTGACTCTGACTTTGTTCCTTAAATTGTAGTTAAATCTATGTTGAGTCTCTTTGAGAAAATGGACAGATTCTTAGGTATAAAAAAAAATATAGTTATTTTTGTAATTAAACAAAATTGCATGTTTAAAAGTAAGTTTAAATTCTAAATATCTTTTTTTATATAACAATTATCGATATTGCTCCGTAGATAACTGACACAATTTGATATGTAATTTTAGCATTTTGGTTTTGGACCATGCAGAACTTTTTATAAAAAGTAACTTTTTTAGTAAAATATTAGTAAAACACTTTTTATTTGACGCTTATTTAAGTAAACACACTGTATAGCAGCGATGGTAAAAGATTTATTAAGCATTTTACTATCTACATATTATTATATTAATAAACAGCGAAACACCGCAACAGCTAAGTCGAAAGGTTCACTGTGTAGAATACCAACAAGTAGATATCAAATAAATGAATCCAGCATGTTAACAAAGTGACACAGTGCGTCGATATGTAAAATGTACAGGAATAAATCAAAGATTGTTACAAAAATAACTTTCTTAATAATTTATGACGCTTATAATATTTATTTTTCAATAGTAAGCAATGGAAACTTTGAGATTATTCGGGTCTCGCATCGACAATATTAGTTTTATTTAGCTTATATTGTGGGCAATAAAACTATAACAATGTACCAACAGATTACGCTAATTATCTCATTTTCGATAAAAATAAACATTCCCCCGCACGCATCGGTCCCGCTTTGTTGTTGCTTTACTATCCTAAAAACCTTTTCACTTAGCTGAACCAGTATATTAGGTATAAAAAAAGGTTCCTTTATTTCTGGGACAAATATTTTATTAACAAGTTTTAAATTTTCGTAGAATATTTTCTGCTTGACTTCAGATATTCGGTTTAATATATTTGATAAAATTTCTATAAATATTAAATTTACATACATTATTATTTTGGATATTATTAAAAAAACTGCTAGTCGTAAACTATGTGTTGATTACACAGTATTTAAAAAGTTTAATGAGCTGTTAGCGCTGGTTGCTGTATTTGTATCTCATAAGAAATATAATCTTACAGCGAATAGGTAATATTCTTACCCTAACTGCCTTTTCATATTAGCGAAAGACGAAAATGCGGGCGACGAACCAACGCTATCGAAGTGTATGGAGTCAAATGAAATATTTGATACGTTGGTCCGTCGCTCGTATTTCCTTTTTGGCTAATACAAAAAGGCAGTTAGTGTTTTAAAACGTCTACTGCCGTCCAATGGATAAACACCGTATGTGCATTTTTATAACTTTTGAGAAAATGGCGTTTAAAGATGTGCCTCATAAAATTCGTTGCCATTTACATGAAAGATATAAATTAGGGGGAGTTAGGAGGAGGGTTTGTAAATCAAATTATTTTTTTGTCTCATCATATTGTTCAGTATTTATAGAATATATTCTCAACATTTTAAGTCGATCTAAGCAAAACTCTTAAAGTTATTGTTTAGTTTAGAACCCCGTTTTTTAACCATTCGTACAAAATGGCAAAGTTTTTTTGGGCAGTTTTTTTAAATAAAAATATCGTTTTTTTGCAACAATAGAAAGATTTAAGCTAACAGATTACGAAAATATCAAAAACTCATTTAAAAAAATGTTACATACGGTGTTTTTCCGTTGGACGGCAGTCCAGTGTTTTAAAGGTCTCCCCGTAGAGGTGTAAATGTTCTAATGTGTATTTTTACGGATGGTGAAATGAAAATTTGTGTTTATGCAGGCTTGCAATTTATTGGCTGGTATATGAATTATTATAACTTCTGGTATCAGCTTAGTAGAATAAATAGTTAAAAGTACAGGATATTCCATTTAAGAGGAAAAACAACATATTTTCTAACTTTTCCCGTATTTTTACGATTTTCCAAATAGCCAATGGATGTATTTCAGCTCGGATAATTTAAAAATTACAATAAAAAAATTGTCTCCCAAAGAAGAGACTTACGCTATAAATGTTGCGTTTTTTAGTTAGAACACCGGTTTTATTATATTTTTGGATTTGATTGTCAATTCTATGTGCTTTTCATTTAGGGTACTATGGGTCTATTTTCAACTGTTTTCTAGTTATTAACGCTCAATCAGTTTTTTTAATTAAATTAAATAAGTGTATCAATATGAAATGCAGGTAACGCAGGTGGTACCTAATACTTTAAATTCATTGAAGTTTTTACCTATTGGTAGGTTTATTTTATTTCTTTATAATCCTTTTTTGCTTTACTGGTGTTTTTTGACACTTGTAATATAGCATTACCACCTGTAGTTTTTCATCTTAAGAATAATTTATTTTGAAAAACTAATATAAAATCTACTGGGTAACAATTTTAATGACTTTAAAGTATTAGGTAATCACTTGCATTACTTTTATTTAATATTGATATATTTAAATAAATAATATAAGCCAAAATTGTGACTTTATAAGCTTCAATATTTCAGAAACAATTAAAGATAGACTTATATAGTACCCTCATTAAAAAAACACTTAAAATTGATTATTAAATAACAAAATGAAATAATTAGTAGGGTGTTCCATTTAAAAAGCGTAACATTTATGGTGTAAGTCTTTTGCTTTTCATGCAATTGTATTCTAGTTAAGATTTTTAAATTCTCCAAGCTAAAATCCATTGATTGGCTATCTTAAATTAAAAAAAAAAGAAAAGTAAAAAATATGTTTTTTTTTGTCTTAAATTAAATACCCTGTATATTTAAAAATAAGTCACCAATTTTATATTCTGTAACAAAATTAATGGTTTTTACACCATTTACATATTCTCACTCACTTTGCAGAATTTTTTCAAACCAAAAGTTCTTTAGCTCTACTAAGTAGGTACTCATTTAGTAATATTTCATATTACAAATAAGTAGAACGTTTGTTTAAATTTAATTTATAATTTTGCATTAAAATTAGTTTTAAAAAATGATTTTAATACTTTAATGCATTTTGTTTTTGCTTCTACAAAGCGAGAAAAATAATTTAATTACATTTTCTGTTTGTATACAACTTTATCTAAAATTTTACAAGGAGAAGGAAAAGGAAAACGAAAAATGTATCCGTGACACTTAATTTAGGAATACAATGCTTCCCGTCTTTTCAAAGGAAAGGAAAATAATTTGGATACACAAATTCGGATTTAAAACTTTCATAAAAAAGGATTGCAATAATACCATTATTAAAATATATATAATATAAATAAATTTAAAAGTTTATAAGCTATGAGAGCCTTTCTATGCCCAGATCACAGGGTGGTCGAGGACTAGTAAAGCTGGTCATTCAGTATAAAGCATCTACAAACTTAAGAATTACTTCCGTGACCACACCGAGACAGACCCATTGTTTAAGGTGGTAACATTGACCGACACCAGGGATACAACCTTTTAAACCTAAAGGAGCCTGCGTTAGGACCAGTGGTTACAAAAGAACAAAGGGTGGCGAGGCATTTGGAGACCTGGAAACAAAAAGCGCTTCACGGAAGATATTCCCAAGGACTCAGCGCTGTGAATGTCGATATTGTTGCGTCAAATTTCTAGCTATCCCATAGCGACCTATCCCCCAGAACAGAGGAATTTATATTGACAATCCAGGATCAAGTGGTCGTTACCAGAAACTATCTAAAGTATATTATATACGTAAAAGACACCAATGTATCGAATAACAGATGCCGCATGTGCCTGTCTGCCCGGAAAGATCATTCAGGATATTACGGCTAATTGCACATCTTGGGTACACGCTAAGTATCTTCACCGGCATAACGGTATTAACAAAACTATTCCTCGGCTAATGGCTCGCGCTCTAGAGCTTACCGGAGGAAAGTCCCGTACTACAGAGATACTTCTGAGAGCATCCTAGAAAATCAATACTATAAACTATACCAGATAGTGTCATTACAGAAAGGAATATGTCAATATGCTGGACATTATTTGGGTCGATAAGCAAAACAAAAAAACGATGTTTATTGATATTGCTGGGCTTAAGTCCTCGGCCACGATACTAAGCGTCAGCGTCAGCGTCAGCGGCGAGCATTGAGAGGCAAATGTAAGAGCGCTGTCTTTGATCTTTATGCGAGAATAAAGAAACTTGTTTATTTAAATCAGCCGCTCGACGCTAATGCTGGTTATCGTGCGCGAGGCTTAATACGCATAACCTGCAAGAAACTATCGCTAACAAAAAGCGAAATAGTAGATTTAGCACATCAAATTCGACAAATGTGGCAAAGAGTCACGACGATCCCAATTGGTTAATTATCTACTGGGGTAGTCCTTAAAGATCAAGCTAATAATATTAAATTTAAAGTAAATTTATATTTTAATTTGTATACATTTTTAGTCTAAATCTATTAACGGAATATATGTAGAGCTTAGCATGGTACCGCAACAATATCAGACTTTCCAGTGTAAAGAAAACTATTTTGAATTATTAAAAGGTTAAAAAAATAATAATAGTAAAAAAGGTTTAAAATTTAAACGATTTTTATAAATAAAAACAGGGTCAGTAAAAAACCGGAACGGTGGATCATCTCAGCTAGCCTTAAATATAAATAAACCCTTTGTGCTAAGGGGTAACTGAACATGAAGATATTAAAAAATTAATTTGCAAGGTTGCCAAGTTTATAGTTGTTTCCTCTAGGTTAAGGAATTTTAAAATTTTAAATGGAATTCCCCATTTTTTATTATTGTAATCAATTTCTCGTATTTACTTTATTATGACCTGATATTATCGTTTTTTTTACTCCTGTCTATTTCGGAGATAGGGCCTTATACTTTTTCGAAATTAATACAAAAACGGCTACGTATGGTCAATTATCTAAAAACCGACCCAACCAATATTTGTCATAATTATTACAGGTGAAATTGGACCTTTCCAATTTATAAATATCATTTTTGCGACTATTTCAACATTCTTTAAAAGAAAACGTCAAGGAAAGGAAATGAGGAAATTTAATTATTTGTCTTAATTTAAAATGTCCAACTACTTCCTGTACTTATTTTGACGAATTTCGGTAGGATCGTTTTTAAACTAATTGACCATACCTGGTGGTTTCTGTACACAAGCTAAAAACAATAATATCAGGTCAGAATGAAATTCATACAAGCAATTGATTACAATAATAAAAAATAGCCTAATTAATTTAAATTTTTAAAATATCTCAACCTTGAGAGAAAGATATAAACCTGGCAACCGTACCGCTATTTTTTACTAACCCTATATACCGGTTTTAAGCGGATAAAACCCTTAGCAAAAAAACGGTTAGAGCTGTCGTCCGCGCTTTGCTCAATGATTATTGATGATCTTCTTGTGAAGTTAACTACAAATAAATTGTATATACAAACTATGCTGATGACCGTATCATACCCATCATGAGTAAGTCAGAGCAAAACAGTCATAGTACTACTCATTTAGAAGAGATGTCCTACTTAGTGTCTTAAATAGTAGTATTATAGGTCTGGTTACCAGAATATTAATAGCATTTAAACTGACTCTATGACCAAACCCACAAACGTGATTGCAGTAATAAATTTTCGTATTTTTAAAGCTTTATAACCCCCAAACTATAGGGAAAATTATAATAAAACTAGAACCTGGCCTGATGGTTTGGATAATAAACGTATCTAAAATAAAAAAAAAAGTAGTAATGTACGAACCCAAGTGTAGACATAGCCTCTAGAAACATCTTCCACCATGTTCTAAGTTCTGTACAACCAAAAAAGCGTAAACAGGTCTCGGTAAAGAACTCGGAGACTGGCAAAAGTCTAAGTATACGAAAAACCTACTAAAGCAATAAAAACAAACTTAGAAAAGCCTCTAGCTTTCTAAGAGGATACGGCCCTCTAAGGTATTACCTTAAAGTGTGCCATTGTTCGGCATAACTAGATGTTACCTAAAGGTCGAACTTAAAACACGAAAAAAAAGCACGAAAAGACCTTCTGGAATGGTATTACAGACCACAGACAGGTAAGGATATTCATCTTCCAATTGTCTAAGTATTACTTACTAAAAGGTTATTAGTGCTTTAAAAGAACAAAGTCGAAATAGTCACTAACTTCCTAACTAGACACGATCCACTTAGGTATTACCTTAAAAATATGAGAAAAATTTACGATAACCGCAGTAGGTGGTGTGATAGATAAAGCGAAACAGCGGAGTATATACTATGCCAATACAAAAACTATTTTTCCAAAGGCTATAATATCTATAAAATGCATTTTAAATTTCCGAATATGTAAAAAAACTTTGTCCCTGAAATATTACGCTTTGCAAAAAGTTTAGGAATTGAGCGAATTAACAAAAGGACTTTTTAAGTCGAAGTTGAGCAAGGGGTAATTTTTTTTGGGTAAGTGATTTTCTATATTAAAATAAAATACAATAGTTTACCAAGTAACTACTACAGTATTCTAAGTCATAAATTTGGAAAATTATCAAGATTTTTGTTTTGCCTAAAATCCCAGCCTTAACCTTCCTTTACATTGTCTATAACAAAAAAATCTATTTATTTTAAAAGCAGTAGTATGGAATATTTGTTATTATTTTTTAAAAGGTAACAAGTAAAAGGAAGACGACTAAAAAAATATTCTTTTTTATTACATTTATAGTAAATCCAGAGCAGAATATACTAAAATATCTTTTTTACAAATATATTAAATATTTAGATGGTTATGGGTCCGTAAATAAAACGTCAGATAAATAATAATTTATGACATTTTAACATTTTACGTAAATAGGGCAAAATAAATATTTAAGCGATGGTTCGTTCTTCTTTTATATATCTTTAAACTTATATAAAATTTTATTTTTTTTTGAGTAAGCACATAATCAGTAAAAGAAAAAAATATATAGGAAAAAAATACTATAAGAAAAAAATATTTTTCTATAATAAATAGTATAGAATTTATTATTTTGCGTAAAATAAAAAAAAAAAAAAACATTTTGTATAGAACATATTACAAAGGCTATTAAACTATTTTAAACAATTGTCTTGTCGTGTTTATATCGTGTTACAAAAGAGTCCCATAAATATAGGCCTGGACATTATCTTCGTTTTATAGATACAGGGCGCTAAATCTTTAAAAGTCGGTATTTTATAAATATCTTGAATGTCTCTTAACCGGTTTAAATTTTTTACAGTTATTTAAAGTTAAAAGGCCCTAACTAGATTTAAATTATTGGGTATAGTGGCGTCTCAGTAGGCACCACAGCCCATTTTATTAGAAAAAAACTACGCCACTTAGCTTTTTTCGAATTTTCTAATTGTTTTTCTAGTGAACAACTAAAATTAAAACTGTTTGGACTCTTTTAAGGCCTAACCAGAACTAACCAGAATAAAAATATTTAATTAACATAATTGTAACAAAAATTATATTCTTTTTCTCAAATTTTATTAATTATTTTATATTAAACTAGCCGACCCGTGCCCACTTGTTTCAACTTTACCTATTTATAATATTAGTTTAGATAATGAAATAGTTTTTTTTAAGTAATCCTTATTTTGATTATATGATTGCAAGGGCGGAATAGCCCTTCATAATATATAAAAAGTTTAATTAAAAAATAATTAAATATTTTAATTTTAAAGCAGAGAAAAAGAATTATTTGTTTAAATTTCTATTTCCAGAAAACAAATAAACTGTAAAAGAAATAACAATAGATACAGGTATCTCGTAGTAATAGGTAGTTAAATTTTTTAATATTTTATCTAAATTTCGAGTAAAATTGCTTTAATTTTGGATTTTTGTGTATTGCTTTTGTATAAATAGAGAATTATTGCACAGTGAAATAAAGCCAGGCACTAATAATACCGGCTATATTTTGACATCCGAGCTTGCGCAGATGCATCGTAGGATAAGAACCCCTTAATAAGTATAGTGCCCAGCTTTATTTATGTCGGTTTTAGGTCGTGCCTTACTTTGACCTTATTTTAACTTCGGAACTGTTCGTCTAACCGAACGGCTGCCGATCACAAAACCAAAAAGTTTTTAGAAATAAAAATACTTAAAACCTTGCTTTTTCAAATGTATTTCTATAATTGTGTTATAAAAACTCTACAACACAAAACAGTAAAGAAAAACTACTAAAATTTTTCCCTTTTTTTTAAGGTTATTGGTACTGTCAACATGATTTGCAATAACTTTAAATTATGGGTACAAGCACTATTTAAATAAGGCCGCCATTAATAATTCCCGAGCTTAATAAGGCAACTTGCAATAATTCTCTATTACTACTTTATTATGTACACATCATGCTTTTAGATACAAAAGCATTTAAAATTGATAGAAAGAAAAATAAATTTGCATGGAGTAAACAGTTCCCCATTTTTTACTTAATCTGATTAAAATTATCTTTTTCGATATAAAAAACTTAGAGAAGGTGTTACTTTTTCCTTAATTAAGACCTTTTCGGTATTTTAGTTCTAAGGCTTTTGTATTGTTTGCCTTAAAATAAAAACAATTGAATATAACAGTACCATTTTTTTATATTTGTTTACTGATGAAATTACTCAGAGTTCAAGCAGAAAAGATAGAATAAACCCTAATAAAACATTATATAAATAACTCATTTCAAAATATCAGTCTTTCTTACTTCCAGATGTCCACACCTGTGCTTGCCAACGAACTATCCAGCCTAGCAAAACAATAAACATATCAGTTAACATTCAAACAATTAAACTGAAATTTAATTTCTTACATGATTTTTGGTAACTTAATGCCTACAATAATATAAATTTTTATTGCTATACAGGGTGTTTATTTAAAAACTTAGCACTCAAGTTTTCTGCAAAAAGAGACCGATTTGAGAAAATCGCCATAACACGTTAAGATATTTATTCAGGAGGAACGTTTTTTTACAAAAACTTGGACGGCGCTCCTTCAACCACTTAAACCCCAGGGCTACCACCCCAAAATTCCTAAATAAAGAGGCGAGTGATACATCACTTAAAGCTCATGAGGAGTATTTTATAACCCTGAATATAAAGTCACCTACTACAAAATGGCGGAGCTTTAAAAAAATACACAAATACCTAATTGGAATCGCCGTGTTGCCGAAACTAATAAAGTTACATGTACTTAATTTGGTATTTTCTAAAAGCTCTTTTTAAAATTGTTTTAATGAAGATACTGGTGCGCTTGTGGCGGCTTCGGTTGTATCGGCGAGCGTCGATCACCGGAGTTAAGCAGTGAAATGCGCGCCCATAATTTGGATGGGTGTCCGGCGACAGCGGTGTTTCGGGCAGCGGCACACGGTGTTCTCTGCTCGGGGATGCGGACCGAGCAACAACCATCCAAGTTATGGAATGAATGGTGTGTGAATGAGAAGGAGTAGGGGTCAAGGTACAATAAGCCTTCAGGCTGCAGTGCACCACCTAGGGGGCGGTCGTCGGACCTGGGTGGGAGGACCCCGAAAGGGTGAAAAACAAAAAAAGATACTGGTGATAATATACATACAATTATAATATGTTGCAAATTATTTGTGGGTTGTTATTTATTAGGCACTGGCTAAATGACCGCCGGCGGCATTCCTCAATTAAATGAAGAACAACCGCTTTTCGGTGGTTTTATCCATTTTCCCATATGAAAGCCGCCAAAAATCTAAATTAATTTGTTAGTACCAGCGATTTTTACATATTTTACCCAATAATAGTTAACCTAACCTTAATAATTATTTATTTTGCTGTGCCGTAAGCGTTTGCTTTTCTTGTGGTTTTACTGGTAAATGATATATATATATATATATATTTTATTTAATAATAAACAAAATAAAACTTAAATACATATTTGACACCTCCAAGGATTTTATCGAAGCGCCTAATAAGTATTTAAAAAAGAACGTATTTTAGTGGAAAAAAATACCCGATTGTTTCGTAGAACCAAGACTAAAGTATGACCAATTAAAGTATGCACGTATTGAGGGTCAAAGAAACTTTATATTTGCAGGAAACGAAAAAAAATACAAAGTAAAGGAAATCTTTGATAAAAGTCCGAGACAAGAAAATGGCCCTTTTATTGATATTTCAGATAATAATATTGGAGATATTAAATAACCATTGGCCATAAGAAAAAAGGGTAGACAAAAAGGTCGAGTTAATACCAGATTTGGATTAGGTGCAAAAAGAAAAAAAAACAAAATACATGATAAACAACAGCTTATTTTATTACACCATGTTATGCATGTTGTTTTATTTTCTATCTGGCATTACTTTCTTACTCCATCCTACAGTTTTCCATTTTATATTGTGTGAAACAAATTAAAATATTTTTTGTTGGATTAATTTTTTTATATCCGTAATTGTCATTAATAACATATTGTTTTTGATACTATTTGATATGCAGAGTACGACAATAAAATTAATTTTAAAAATCACACTCTTTGTCGCACCCTGCATAATATGTTGAAAGATGTAGATATAAAACGTGTCTACCAGTTTAATTTTTGCCTTTTGATTAATAAAAAATATAAACCACAAGAAAACTAAAAATCGCCGGTAATAACAAATTAATTTACATTTTTGGCGGCTTTGGTATGCTAAATGACAATTTTTATATTAACTGATTTAGTAGTAGTACAACATACACAATAAGAAACATTGCCGATTAGGTTCACTTTTTTTAAAAATGAGAAGTTGAAATAAATAAAAAAATTAAAACAAGAGCTAAAACTTCTAGTTTAATTCTGCAATGCTTACACGAAATAAAAAGCACAAATTTTTAAGCCTGCGTAGAATTGGTGTATAAAAACTTTAAAAAACCGCCAAATTTTTTTAATGGAGATAAATCGTATTTATTTAAATATCTTATATATTCATTTAAAAAATCCAATGAAATAAAACATATAAATTATACTATTTTGTTTAAATTTAAACTCCCAGAAAACAAACAAACTATAAAAAACAAATAATATTATCCCACCTTTAAAAAACGACAATATATTTGTTTTTAAGGATACATCGTACTTATTTAGATATCTATGGATATTAGAATAGGTAAACAGTGCTTGTCCAAAGTCAGAACCCTTTACTAACTTTAAAATTGTTTGGTATTTTTTTGATAAAATTTGGGGACTTTAGTAAGACAACATAAACTAAATTTTAGATAAGAAATGACAGATATAAATGTAAAACTAGCAGCTGGGCGCCATTTTAAAAAAATTAATGGAAAGGAGGGCCTTGTGACACATCATTTTTAAGCTCCTAAGAATTTCTTTATAACCCAAAAATAAAGTAAATACCTTTACCCCAAAAAAATGGCAGTATATTGAAAATTACCTGAATACTTGATTTAGATGGCCATAGCTCCAAAACTAATAGAGGTAGATATACTTAATGTAGTATTTTTTAAAGGTCTTTTAAATATCTTTTTAATGGTGATATAATATACAGGGTGCGCCATTAAAAAAATATACTTTTTGTCCTACCCTGTATTATTACCTGTACAATATTACCATTAAATAAATTCTTGAAAGAGCTTTAGTAAAATACCACATTTAGTGTATCTAACTTTATTAGATTTGGAACTACAGCCATCTAAATAAGGTATTCAGGTAATTTTTAAATTACCGTTATTTTGTAGTAAGAAAAGGTATTGACTTTATATTTTGGGGTTAATAAGTACTCGTCAGGAGCTTTAAATTGATGTACCATAAGACACCTCTTTCCATTTAATTTTTCCTTTCAAAATGGCGCCCAGCTGTCAGGTTGATGTTTATATCTGTCATTTCGTATCGTAAATTTGGTTTATGTTGTCTTAATAAAGTCCTCAAATTTTCATAAAAAAACAAAACAATTTAAATCTTAGGAGGGGGGTTCTGAATGAAAAAAGCACTGTATTATAATATACCTATTTTATAAAAACGTTAATAAAATAGGACCTATAAATTATGGAACAAATAAATAATAGTATCCTACCTTTAATATTAACTAAATGTACAAGGTAAAAAACACCAGTAATTATTATTATGTTACGCATGTTTGTTTTAAATCACATCATTTAAAATTTGAACTTTAATAAAACTTCTTTCTACATTATTAACTTTCCATCGATTGTCACGTGAGCCTGTAATTTGTCTTCATATCTAATCATAATGCATTTATGTTGTAAAATTATTTATAGCTTGTTATGATATTAATACCTACTCTAAACAGCACTTTTAATATTGGCTGGTTTAGTAAAAATCACATAAATAATGGAAAAAATTGCATATTACACATTTTTTTTAACGTTAAAGTAAAAAAGTTACAAATTTAAAACAACTTTAAATTTGCAAATTAGCCGTTAATAGTATTGTGTTTACACGAAAGAAAAAGCGCATGACTCAGTTTCAAGCTTGCGTATTGCTGGTTTTTAGAGAACCTTGTTAAAAAAACCAACAATATTTTTTTAAGGGATACATCGTACTTATTTAAATATTTAATATACCTATTTCATAAAAACCTCAATGAAATAAAACCTATAAATTATGGAACAAATAAATAATAGTATCCTACCTTTAATTTTAACTAAAAGTACAAGGTAAAAAGCACCCCTAATTATTATTGTGTTACGCATGTTTTTTTTGTATCACATCACTTAAAATTAGAACTTTAATAAAACTCTTTACTACATTCTTAACTATTCATAGATTGTCACGTGACCCTGTAATTTGTCTTCATATCTAATCATAAACTATTAGGGTCAAGCCAAAAAATGCATTTATGTTGCAAAATTTTTTTATAGGTTGTTATGATAATAATACTCTCAATATATAACACTTTTATTATTAACTGTTTTAGTAAAATCGCATAAATAATAAAAAAGGCATATTACACATTTTTTTAATAA
The DNA here is from genome assembly GCA_014170235.1 of Listronotus bonariensis. Lineage (NCBI taxonomy): Eukaryota > Metazoa > Arthropoda > Insecta > Coleoptera > Curculionidae > Listronotus > Listronotus bonariensis. The sequence continues at coordinate 143,190 of JACEGR010000326.1, read as the reverse complement.
CGTTAAGTTAAAATAAGTTACAAATTTAAAACAACTTTAATTTAGCAAATTATTCCTTAATAATATTTTATTTACACGAAAGAAAAAGCGCATGACGCAGTTTCAAGCCTGCGTATTGCTGTTAGTTAGAGAACTTTAAAAAAAAACGACAGTATTTTTTCAGGGGTATCATCGTACTCATTTAAATATATAATATATAATTTTATAAGAACCTTAATAAAATAAAACCTATAAATTATGGTACAAAAAATAATAGTATCCTACCTTTAATTTTAACTAAAAGTACAAGGTAAAAAGCACCAGTAATTATTATTGTGTTACGCATGTTTATTTTGTATCACATCACTTAAAATTAGAACTTTAATAAAACTCTTTACTACATTCTTAACTATTCATAGATTGTCACGTGACCCTGTAATTTGTCTTTATATCTAATCATAAGCTACTCAGGGTCAAGCCAAGTAAGCCTCTAATTAAATTATATTAGGCACCTGCGGCGTTTTTACGACTGTCGCGACGATATTAAACTAAGCACAAGATAGGCGTCCGTGCGCGTCGGGATGCATACAGAGTTGAAATAATCGGAAGACCCTTCAGACCGGTGGGATAATTTGTGGTCGTTACCATTGCGCGCGCTCTCTCTGTATGTTTTTTGTGATATATGACTTTCCCAACTTTTTTAATTTTAGAGAAAAGTGTCAAGTTCCGACTCCTAATGGCTTTCTTCACGCAAGATTTCGTAATGAAATTGAACACACATTTTCCAAAGGAAATATATCGGTTCTAACGGTTCTTGGTGGAAAAAGTAAAAAGTTAAAGTTATTGGAGTAGACATAGACAAAAGAAATATGATATTGGTTTTATATTGCTTTAGCTAGTGTTGGATAATTTATCAAACTTTTGCTTTTACACCGGATAACTGAAGATGTTGTTACCGCCCATTTTTTTAAGTTTTTAAAAAAGACTTATAAAAAGTTTACCGTACTATTATAGCATAAATCGAGGTGTTTTGACATTATTACATCCCTAAAATTTCTTCCGGTTTAACCGAAAACACCATAAACATTTTTTATTTTATGTGCAAAAGTCTAATTTTTCTACATTTGCATTCTCTATAAAATTATCAGAGGTATTTACAGAAGTGCATCAAAATTATCAATAATTTTTCTTGAAAGCGAATTGCCTAAAAACAACTAAAGTTAATTTTCATGTTTTTGCGAAAGAGCTCTTTCGCCAAAATGTTATAATGAACGAGAGTATTTTTTAAAAGGCAATACACTCGAAAACTAAATTATCTGATTATTTTAATGCACGAGTGTAATTTAGGGAGAAAATTATTTAAAAAACGTAAAACTAGTAAATAATAATAACTTTCTAAACAATTTATTTAACAATACAACAAAACCCAATCATAAAAAAACTAATAATTAATAGAGTCAAAAAGGAATGACCTATTTTTCTTTCACAGGTCTTAATAAATTTCATTTTCTTTAATACATCGCCTATATTTCGTAAGTTTAGATTCTAATGTAATTAACGACAGATAATGCAATTTTTTTAACGTTTTAAATGAAAATGCCCATATTTTATTTTTAAATTCTTTACCAAAATCACCCTTTATTGACATACCTATCACAACATTTTGTTTATTTTTAAGATGGAGAGTATAGAACATTTATTCACGACATCCTAATAACTTAATTCATAAATAAATTATCTGGTGCCGCTATCTTAAAAATATCCCATATGTTGTGATATTTCATTAAAAAAGGAATTTGGTCTAGAAATTAAAAATAAAATAATTATAGTTCTAGCGTAAATAGGTATGTTTTTATTTAAAATGTTTGCAAAAACTAAAATTACGAAAAGTAAGTGATTAGTTAAACAAAATTAAATATATTAATACTTGTAAAAGTAAAATAAGTCATTCTTTTATTTTTACAGCCTACTTAGCTAAAAGTTAAAAAACTGGAGAGATAACAACATCCTGTGTCACCTGGTATATAATTATAAATTTTTTAGGTACATTTAAGCTAATTGCTAAAGAAATTTTATTTAAATTTAAAACAACTGAACTTAATGACACATACCCACATGTTGAAAAAAATAAAATTTTATTGTTATCAAATTAGTAAAACTAAATTTATTTGTATTATTTTAATCTTCAGTAACATGTTGGCACTAATTATTTATTTAAAATTATGTAAATAATATGCAAGGAACTTTTAATTATTAAGATTTAATTACTTAAGAATGGTTTTTAACCGACTTTAAAAAGAAGGAGGTTATAAATTCACCTGTATGTCTTTTTTTTGTGCGCGATTACTCCGTTAATTGTGAATTGATTTTAAAAACTCTTTTTCATTTGAAGGAGTGCACTTCCGCGGTGGTCTCATGAAAAACCAAGTCAGGATCGCAAGAGAGAAAGGTACTAGAGCTATTGTTTTATCTCTGCCGGACGTTGTTCATGCGGCAAAGCTGCCTCTAGTCTGGTATATGTTCAAACATTAGGGGTGCATTCAAAATAGACAACTTTGAGGTATAATTTATCCTTTTACCGAACTGAACGAAAGAATACAGTAAAGAGCACAGAGACTTGAATTTGATTAATTGATATTGGGGGTCATGGTTAGTTCTGGTTAGTAAAACTATTCTATTATTGTTAGTTAAATATATTTTTTAATTCGTTTTATTAAAAAATAAAATAAAGATTTAACAATCCAGATCTGATTACGACTCCCCCTCCCAAAGTGACAGTTTTGCGTGACCGACTGTAACGTATTAAACCAATTAAATTACACGCCCTGTGCATTTTACTGTAGTCTCTGAAAGAGGTACTAGTAGTGTTTTTAGTGTATGTTCACCGTCTTAATAGTAATGTTAACAAAAAGTTTAAAATTTAAAAAATAACTAAAAAGCAAAAATAAACACTTTTTTACTTTCTAGTGAGTTTTATTTATTTTTAAGGTTGGTTTACATTTTTTAGGTGTCTAATTTACCATTTACAAATTGCTTACCTGCCTATCAGGTTCCTAATGTTCTTCACATCTTCCACAAAACATAAGAGAAGCCACTCTTGTTTTAAAAAAAACTAAAATTTATATCGGATTTATATTAGTGATACGGACACTGTTGCCAAATTTCCCAATTTTGTGCTACATGTATCGTTTGGTTCATTTATTCCTGTTGGTATAAATTGGGCCAAATTTAGTACGTCAAATTTCTCTTTATTAGTTGCTTAGATATAATTTAGTTTACCTTCTACCAAAGGAACTTTAGCGCCTAAATATCTTTAAAGCCGCTATTATTGTGTTTACAAAATTTGATATTTAGGGATTTCTAGGCTTGTTTTATTAAATCTGGTTTAATTTAACCAGCCTAAGAATGGTAATATCAGCACTGATGCCATATTTTTTTAACTTCGGACGATCCAGGAAGACCGAAGGTCTAAATACTAACGTACCGTGGGTGTCTTAAGCAAGGTAAGAGGAAGTTTGTTAACACGGGACTTAGAAACTTAAAGATTTGATAGATAGATAGATAGATATATATATATATATATATATATATATATATATATATATATATATATATATATATATATATATATATATATATATATATATATATATATATATATATATAAATATATTTTAATAAAAAAATATGTTGTTTAAAAATTTGGAACCTTATTAAAACTGGCACCAGCATTTTATAAAAAATAAAATTAATTAAGTATTTGTTTTGAAATAATAAATTAGCTATTAAATTTACCTTTTTAAAAATCCGCCGAATACTGAATTTTGTAAACGCAGATTAAAATATTTTGAGCGCTTTTGTACTTATGCAAAAGTGGTGTTACTATATCTTAACTAGTAACTAGTAAAAATCAAAATCTAAAATTTTTTATCATATTAGGTTTGAACTGCATAATTTAATGCGGAAAACAAAACCAAAAATTCACAACGGTGCTGATCATCGGTAAATTAAACAGCCCCACAAAATAAAAAAAGTTGGTGGTCCGAAAGACAAGATCATGGTTTCTTTATGTTTTTGGGGTCGCTGAATTCGAATCTGGGGTCAGTATGACCCCATCAAGTCAGGGTCAAGGTCTTCTTAAGGTCAATCACATCCCAACAAGTAAAAAGGTGAAGGTCCGAAAGACCAGACCATGGTATATTTTTGTTTTTGGGGTCGCTGAATCCGAATCTGGGGTCGGTTTGACCCTATCAGGTTGGGGTCAAGGTCATTTAAAGGTAAATCACAGCCCAACAAGTAAAAAAGGTAAAGGTCCGAAAGACCAGACCACGGAATATTTTTGTCTTTGGGGTCGCTGAATCTAAGTCTGGGGTCGATTTAACCCCACCAAGTCAGAGTCAAGGTCTTTTCAAGGTCAGATCATGAAAATTCATCGAAAAGGGACCAAAATCGTGGCATTTTTATGTATTTGGAATCTCTTAATCCAAATTTGGGGTCAGTTTAATCCCATCAGCTCATGGTCAGGGTCATTTTAAGGTCATATCACTAAATTTTATTGAAAATAGATCACAATTATAGTATCTTTATGTTTTTGGGGTCGCTGAATCCGAAACCGTGGCTAAATTAACCCTAGGGTAAGATCAAGGTCATATCAAGGCCAAATTATTAAAAATTATCGTAAATGGACCAAAATCACGATATTTTAGGGGTTTTTGGTTCGCAAAATCTAAATCCGTAGTTAAATTGACCCCCGGATTCAGGTTTAGCTACCCCAAAACGTAAAAATACCCTGTTTGTGGTCTATTTTCGATAAATTTTGATGATTGGACCTTGACCATGACCTGATGGGGTTAAACTAACCCCGGATTCGGATTCAGCGACTCCAAGAGCATACAGATACTACGATTGTGGTTTACTTTCAAAAAAATCAATGATTTGATCTTGAAACTTTGACTTTAACCTGACGGGGTCAAACCGACCCCAGATTCGTATTCAGCGACCCCAAAAATATAGAAATACCGTGGTCTTATCCTTTGGATCACCAATTTTTTTTTTTTTTTGGCTGTGTTATTCATGACTATCACCTTCCGGATACCAAATTTTGTTAATGCAGCTTAAGTGGTTTTAAATATATTTAAGAAATGCAACACTTTTTAATCACCTATATTATATTATTAACAGACTTTTTTTAAATAATTTTTTTATTTTATTTAATATGTCTAGCTTTTTATTGCATTTTTTTTGGAGTGGTTTATTGTTCCCTTTTTAGTTTATTGACATTAATATCTATTGGGTAAACATACCTTAAAACACCACTTTTTTTCTAACGTAAGATGTTCCCCATTATGCCTCCATCAGATTCTGACTTGGTTCCAATGGAACCACAAAAAAATATGTCATTTATTTGCCTTTAGTTTTTGTAAAAATACCGAAATTACTTTAAAGACAAAACATTTTTTTTTAATTTTGTAGACTACACTCAATATTTATAATTTAAAAAAAACTGTTTTAATCTAAAGATGTTTTTATTTTATGAATAAAAATGCATATCTGTCTATTTTTTCGGGCACCTACATTTCTGAATCTAGACACTCATCCATCATCTGCTTGTCCGTTCTCAACTTTTACGTCCTTATATTTTTGTTTACATGAGCAATAAATTTAAATAGTGGGATAAGGGTCTTCATAAAATTAATCATTGTCTTAAGAAAATGGTTTTACTTAAATAAAATCCATGAAAGCACACAATAACAAAAAAAAGTAATAAAATTATGTAAACTATAAAGAAACTGTAAAAGCCAATATTTTTGTTGTTTAACGAGATATTACAACAATTTTTTTATAAAACTTGTTGTCAAAGTACATTGAACATTCTTTTCTTTAAAAAAATGTTACATCTAGTAACATTTATTTTAAGGATTTATTTTGTAGTTTGTTATTTTTGTAGCTAAGTAGTATTAAAATAGTGTCCTAACAAAATTTCGGTTTTGGTCAATTTCGGTCAAAAAATCAAGTTTCGGCGGCAGTTTCGGTTTCGGCCAAAATTGGTCGAAACTTTTGGATAAATTAAAAAAAATTAAAAAATAATAATAATAATAATAATAATAATAATAATAATACCATTTATTTCCAATTTGACTTTTAACAAAAGTTTTGGATATTGTCAATGAAATATAATAATATAAATATGTGAAATGAAATATTTGCTTTTTAATAAATGATCAAAACGAAATAATTATACAGTGTTTTCATTTCATGTCCCTAATTATTGCGGAATGATCGGAGAAACGACTTAAATTTTAGTATTTTAAGCATTTTTATACTTGACCACGCGAGTTTCGGTTTCGGTTTTGGTTTCAGCCGAAACTGAAGCCACGGCCGAACATTCTGTTTCGGCCGAAAAATCAGATTCGGTCAAACGTTATTTATAACTAATTTATTTCCGGTTTTAGGAGAGTTTTAGTACATAATGAGTGGCGGGATAACAAAATATTTAAAATAGCGAACTATAAGCAAAATTTCATGCGAAATCCGATGCTGTAAACATAAATAGATGTTTTATTAAAAAAAAACTAAAATCTTAGTCTGGATCACTTTAAAATATTTTTAGGACAAGCATGTTTCAAAAGCCTACAACTTTTATACAAAACTTTTGTTATATTTTGTTAACAACAAAACATGGGACTTTCTTCGACAATTATGCAACCCTGTATATAGTTTTACAAAATTTATTGTTATTTTTAAAAAGACAAAGAAAATCGTACTTCTTAAAAATCTAAATATACAGTGTTGTCCATCAGGTAAGCAACCAATGAATGAAAAACTTTTTAATTTGCAATTGTATTTTTCATAAAAATGATTTATGATTTTCAACACTATTAGCAATGTAGCAAACTTAAAACAACTTTAAAGGAAAGTACCAAGTTTGAAAAAATATATTTAATTGATAAAACAAAGAAGTATTTTAAAATAAAAGTTATGCCTTTACACTAAGTCATCTTCTTTCATTTAAATTTTTAATTAATTTTTTAAAATTACTTGTTCTATATATTCACTTAAATTTAAATTAAGATATTGTGTAAATAAAATATTTCTTTATGCCCATATTTATTAATAATTTACTTGACCTTTTAAAAGAATATCTGTAGAATTCATGTGTTTTGATAAATATTATTGCCTAAAACCTAAAGTTGGCAGGTAAATAAAAATAAAATAAAATCATGTAAGTGGTAAATACCTAAAAACAGAATTAAATTAGAAGAGTCAAGATATGTTTTATACAAAGGTGTTTTAATTTTTTAAAAACAAAATCCAAATGAAAAATAATACTTTGGTTTTTAGACATATAATTTTTTTGTTTAAGATTTAGTTTATGTTTTTTTAAATAACAGTACTTCACTCCTAAGCAGTTTTAGCTTTTAACTACTCTGTATATTTTGAAATAAAAAACCACTAATAATATAGTTTAGGAACATAAATTATAAATTAAAAAGTTTTTGTTTATTATAAACGGAATAGGAGTTACTGTCTTTTTAATAAAAGTGATTTAATACCTTAATAATTTTATTAAAAGGAAACATAACTTATAAAAACGCTATACAGCAAACTAACTATCGCAAGGAAAGTTGACTTTTTTTGAAATTATCTCTTTAGTATCCTTATAAAGAACAAAGTAAAAGACAAGATACATAAATATACATGCATATCTAAGGGTGTCCCTTTATATGAATGTATTTCGAATATTCAATTTTATTTTTAAAGAGCCTCTGCTGGGTAACCATTTTTATCAGGATAGAGTTAAAAAAATTAGAAAATTTTGACATCATCTGTTTATTAAATGTTGGTTGTTTTGCTTTTAAATATTACGTCCTTTGACCACTTTATAGTATTTTCCTGTTTTTTTATCTATGATGAGAACAAATAATTTATTTATGCTTTACAGAATTATACCGAATTTTGAAACATGAGTACAAATCCAGGAGACGCGACCGATTTTTTCCGCCGCGTCGGACCAAACACGCTAAAGAATACCGCTGCCTACATAGAAAATGATATTGGATAGAATTTTTTTCTACACCCCCTTTAGCTTTCATTGTCTTTATGGGCAGCGGTATTTCATCGGCGTATTCCGTCCGACGCGGATGAAAAACCCCGTCGCTAGGAAACGTACCTTAAGGTTAGATATAAAAGTAATTAACAAAGTAAATAAAAATTACTAAAATAGTCAATATAGAACTATTACCTAAGTTTTTATTATAAGCAAATGCTGATAGTGATTAAAAAAAAACGTTTAATGCAAAAATCGAAATATTTTGATTTTTTGCTGGCTGACTCGCAGATGTAGCTTAGTTTTAAAAATCAATATTGTAACTACTGCCAACATTACAATTTTACTTTTTGCAGGATAAACAATAAATACTCTACGTGAAGTAAGACAGATGTGCCGTGCCGTAAGACTTGATATAAAAATGTAGCAACATGTTTAAACAACATTTTTTACGTAACTTACGATGGCTTTAGCTAGAAAGGGTGGATTTGGGGACACATATTTGTAAAAAATATCTCATTTAAAATCTATAAATAAAGTTATTTTTCCATTTTCTTAAACTTAATTGAGCGCATTTAAATATTTATTTTCGAATTTTGAGTCTTCATACTTTGGTAAATATTTAAAAAGTTTTGTATAAAAGTAAAAATTGTTATACTGACAATAAATACAAGTTTAAAAGAAATTTGATATTTAATTTATTTTTATTTTTTGATAAAAAATGCCATTTGTATACAGTATGAACAGGAATAGATTAAACAATATAATAAGTTCATGGGCCAGTACTGAAATAAACTTTATGATAGGAATCCCTCTAAATCCTTTTAAGGGGTGTTCCTTTTAAAGAGTCTATCACGAATATTCATACCGCTATTTATGGAAGCTCCGCTTTAGCTTTAACCCAACCGGTCAATTTTGACATGTTTCGGCTGTCGGACTAGGTGAACGCGTAAGTTTTTTGTCAGACAGGTTTACCACAATTTTTAAAGATTGTGCCAAAAATGGTAAGGGTTACAGCACGAAATCATAGGGCTCACACGCATGTTCCGGCTGTCGGACTGGGCGAGTTTCGTGACTGTAACCCTTAGATATTTGTACCATAATTTAAAACATTTTTAATATTCAATAAATGTACATTCGGATTCTTGTAAATATACAAATTTTGGACTTAAAACTGAAATGCAAATTCCAGCATAAACAAAATCATATATTTTAAACATATTTTATATAAAAATTATATAAATAAATTTTGATCATCTGACCTTAAAAAGTCCTTGACCCTGACCTGATGAAGTCAAACCGACCCCAGATTCGTATTTAACGACTCGAAAAACAAAAAGATACCATGGTTTGGTCTCACGGACCTTTAATTTTTTTACTTGTTGGGCTGTGATTGAGCTTAAAATAACCTTTACGCTGACCTGATAGGATCAAACCGACCCAAGATTCGGATTCAGCGACCCCAAAAACATGAAGATACCATAGTCTAGTCTTTCGGACCAACGACTTTTATTTTTGTGGGGCTGTGTTATTTTTGGAGATGTGGCCATCTAAATCTAAAGAATAATTTTTATTTCCCATCATAGAAGCGTAATAAATTTAAAATCTCCCAACTTTTTTTATTTTTTAACGTATGCAAGAAATTAGGATTCCAATTTGATTTTGTAGTATATTTTTATCATAATGCTATTATCTCTTAAGATATACAGGGTAGGACCAGAATTGTTTTTTTATGGAACACTCTGTATATTGAATTACAAATAACAAAATAATTTAAAAACTTTAAAAACTAAATATTTAATATGTCTATCTTTAATGGTTTTGGAAATATGGCAATATAACTTTCAATTATTGCCGTGATATACCTAATTGAAATACCTATACTTTTTCTTCAGATTTACATGGCTATACTTTATAACTATTAAAGATAGATATATCAAATGCGGTATTTTATTAAAGCTCTTTAAAACACATCTTTTTATTAGTAATATAGCATACACCCCATTAAAAAGTTACGCTTTTTTCCGTACCCTGTATATCTTAAGAGATATTAAAAATCTAATAACTGATTTAAAAACTTCAGAATTAAAAAAATAAACTGATTGTTCTGTTTTTTTTGTAAAGTAAAAAAATAAAAAGTTAAGGGAGGGTGTAAATTTATAACTTGACACGCTGTACAAAGCAAAATAACTATTTTTAATCATAAATTCATTGAAACCAGAAAGCCCTGGTTCTTTTATAATTATTCTATAATAAACAAGAAAAAGGCAATTTAATCCGGTTTAATTAAAGCTAATGAGACATTTCCCCGACCAAATATACCCTTTGCGTCAAGAGTGAATTTAAAAGTACAGTTAACCACGATATTATGTCAGACTAAGTCCTTGTCATGCAACAAGCTAAATTCCTAACTTGGGATTAATTTACTTTTGACCCTTATTATTCACCTTTACATTCGTAAGATAAGTGTTCTGAGGGACAAAATAAATTTTATTTGGTAGATAACTAAACAGTCAAATAAACTACGAAGGTCAATTGAGACGTTAAGAGTCAGAGCAGACCATCCCACAAAATGTAAAAAATGGCATTAACGCTTATTTTTAATAGTAGAAATGCTAAATTTAAAAGTTACATAGAAATAGAAAAAATATCAGCAAGTTTTTTAATTATTTTATACCTGAACATTTCAAATTTAGCCACTGCTAGTCTGACTTTTAGAATATGAAAAAATAATTCAGAGAGTGACTCTAAATCCGCAATTCATCAAGTTAATGACAGTTTAAATGAAAGAATACCTATACAAATATTAAGCATTAAAAACAGAATTTTTTTTAAAAAACATTTTCAGAGATCTCTACTTCTCATGTACCCAATGGAAAACGCCGCGACGGCGGCCAAAAAAAAGGTCTACACTTTTACAGTAAATAAAATTTATCTCACCGATCTATCAAAACTTCAAACTTTAAATTTTTTTATCGGCAGTGTATGATGATATTGTTATAGTTAATAAACCTAAAAATTAAAGAGTTTTTTAAACAGAAAAATGTATTTACAATTTTTATCTCTAATAGTTGATCATAATTTTTCTGGTTAAAAACTTTTTAATTTTTTGGTTTATCTATTCTTTACATATTTATTTTGCTTTAAAATGACAGTAAAATTAAAATTTTTGCCTATTTTATAATGGTCCAATATGTAAAATCTAAAATTTTATGAAAGTCAGAGTGAACAAGCCACAAAAACCCTTTTGGGCCAATGTCAGATATAATTTTAGCGCTTTAAAAATGTCGTTTTTTTTATGATTTAACCAAAAATAAGATGTTTTAAATATAGTTTGCCCATGCATATTGAAAAGATGCTGAAAAGCGACTATTTTTTAAACCCATTTATTTTTAATAAAGCAATTATATACAGCATGTCCGCCTAACTTTTACATATGGGAAACATTTTTATTAATAATATTTCGAAAAAGTCATTCCTTATAAAAGTTCTGCATGGTCTAAAACCTTAAAACCTTAAATGTAATCATTTAATATTTATTTTTTAGTGATATACGAGGTATCTTAAAAAATATTAATTTTGTTCACAAGGAAAGTACCCTTATTGAAAATATTAAAAATTATTATTAAAAAATGTTTATAAATATGAATAATTCTTTAACATGCAAACTTGTTTATTAAAAAAGTTGATTTTTATTTTTGTAATAAAACAATAAAAATTAAAATTTTTACATTAGTAAATACATATGTCGAAATGTAATATCTAAAGACAGCTTTAGAACTGTCAACACAGCGAAAAGTCACAGAAACGCTTGTTAACGCATAAAAAATTAAAGATTTTTTTGTGAATTAATAGGTTTGCATATTTAAAAAAAAAATTTCTTTAATTTTTTTAATAATAATTTTCGATATTTTTAACAAATAACAGTTTTTTTCTGTTGAACAAAATTCATATTTTTTAAATTACCTCGTACACCACTGACAAACAAGATTGTGATTGCATTTTAGGTTTTAGACCATGCAAAACTTTAAAAAACCATTACTATGTTTTGTAAAATTATTATTAAAAAGGTTTTCATATGTAGAAAACTTATAGGCTATTGATTATGTACAAAAAAGAGGGTAAAAGAACTACAACGTTAAAGATGTTTAACTAATTCATATGGTCAATGGATTGGATGAAGGAGTGAGGTTTTGAGAATGGGGTGAAAACAACCCTTTTCGGGTTTTTTGAGGTTAGGTCAAAAACTAGGCACTTTTTCCGGGTAGTGGTCAAACAGAAAAGTTGTGGGAATTTTTTTTATCGAATAACGTTTAAAAAATTACAAAAATATGCCTAAAAAATAAGGCAAGAAAAACATGGAAAAACGCGTTGTTTATTTATTTATTTATTCTTTTTTGTATTTTGCCCTATACCTTTTTTCCATGGGTGCTTAGGTATAGGCATTGGTTTATAGAAAAAGAACGTCAATTTTTCCTTTACAAAATGACGCTAAATAGTAGTCTTTATTGTTTATAGCATATATGGGCAACCGCCGACCCGCGGGCCGGATGGGGCCCGCTATACGATTTGATCCGACCCGCGTAATTTCCGAAAACCCTAAAAATAAATAACGCCACTTACTCAAATTGATAAAATCAAGTGAGCAAAAATGCCAAATGGTAGCGATCATTAAAGAGTGAAGCGGCAAACATCAAAGCCTTGCGATGTTTGCCGCCTCACTGACAGCGCAACAAAAGATTATTTGTTCTCAACTGTTCTACACTAGTAGTTTCTTAATCATTCCTTTGTTTTGCCTTTACAGATTGTCCGAAAACTTATTATTAGCAAGATACAGAATGTTAAAGTAACAATTTTTTTTTTTAAAATTTCTAATAACTTTTTTCTAGTGTACTGATGTTTGCCAAATTTTGCACACATATTAATAACAAATTTCTCATAAACAACGTTTGTTTTCAAGGCTTGCTTTGTTGATTTTGTAAATCAGAATTTCTAATTAAACATATGTAAAAGTCGTTTTTCTCGGAAACCATTCATTTTAAGTAAATACAGCAAGAAAAACTTTTAAAAAGATATTTTAATGCTCTTTATTATTATTATATCCAAATTTATAAAAAAATTGAAACAAAAAGTTCAAAATTGTTTTTCTAAAGTGAAGGACAATTTAGGTCCATTGGCATTGACTACTAGCGCCAAATTAATAGGGTAAATACAAAGAATCTTTAGGGATATGTATGCAAAATTTGGAGACAATCAGTACAATAGAAAAAAAAATAATAAAAAAAACATTTTTTTTCGACATCCTGTATCTTCGTTAATTTTGACCTTTCGAAAAAAATGTATGGAAGTTTGTTGCATTAATTTTTTGTGCAGAATCGCCCACCGAAATCCTGACGCGTAATTTCCAAACACCCTGTATAAGCGCGTGGATGCCGGAACTTTAGTTTAATATTTGAGCTACCGAGATGATAACTTCGACAAGCGAAATAAGTGTAACAATTCCAAATTTAACGATTTAATTATAATTTTGCACTATTTATACCATATTATTTTGTTATTTTATTTGTCTAATATATCTCCCATAAAAATTATAAACACTTCAACACTACTAAACCACTAAAATGTACTACATTAAAACGCGGCCCACGAACGTATTTGCACTCTAAAGTTTGGCCCGCAACATGTCATAGCTTGCCCCTACCTGGTTTATAGTATTCGAGAAACGATTTTTTAAAGTTTTCCAATTACATAATTTTCCGACAATTTTACCTATTTTTCGCAAACAATGTTCTGTAACTCTTTTCTACGCAGTTTTAGGTATAGGTAATGATATATTTTGTCGAAAGAAAAAACAATAACCTTTAAAATGGTCTCTTGTAAGAGGCTCTAAGACTATTTGTAAGTAAAATATGGTTCTTCAAGTTTCTACTTTTAACAATAGTGTCGGTCCAATAGCGACCGGCTTATCTGCGACCGATAAAAAATTTAAAATCCCATTTTTCTACCTGGTGGCTCTAGAATATATTAAATTTAAGACGCCAAAATGTAGGTGGACTATTAGAGGTATTTCTTAGAATTAAAAAAAGGTACTAAGGGTAGGTACTTAATTAAACCCAAGACTAATACACACTTACGAATGATTAGTTTTGGTAAGGAACGCCTTTTTTTTAAATTCCTTAATTAAACCCAAGACGAATACACACATACATACATTGCAATATGTATATTCTTGTATATTATATTTACGTAAATTTGTAGGCCTGTAATAAAAAATAAAATTATAAATGTATCTACAATTTTTTAATTTTTAAAATATTTTACAAAAAATAACAACTGGATGGAAAGAGTTTATGAGCAACTTGGCAACAATGCTTATGCCCCATTGGGGTTCACTCTAACTTAAATCCATAGGTCGAAAATAGGTCGGTTTTATTGCTTTTTAATGATCGGTCGCAGATAACCCAGTCGCAGATAAGCTTATTTATCAACAATTTTTTCTAATCTCTACGTATATCTTTTTAATTTCTCATTATAACTTTTAATTGTGCGTCTATGTATTTAGGATGTGAAGTAAAAATCAAGCCTATTTGTTTAGTTTTAAAATAGTGTATTGTAAAAAACGCTGAGCTTAAATTTAAGCAAAATATGGTTAGTCAAAGTGTCATACTGCAACTTTTTTCTAGAACGGCTTAATAATGTATACATTATTAATGTGATTTTTAACAGGTATAATGGCTTATTACCCACGCTTATTACGTAACTTCATTACCCACGGCCGTCGTTTAAATGTACATAAATCCAATAATTTAAATATGGTTTTTGACATCCCCGATTTCTAAATATGACTCTTCAGCCAAGGTTACTATTTTTTAGTCACATATTAGTGTAAAAATTCAAAATTTGGATTAATTCTAATATTTACTATCAAAGCTTCTACGTCCTAGTTTTGCTTACTAAAATAGCCTGCCGATGTACGAAAAGATGTATAAGAAACTGTGGTTGCAGACTCTTTGTATTCATTTGATTGTTCCATGTTCCGCAATAGGTGCTTAGGTATTTTTTGCTAGAACTCAAATAAAGCTGTGACTTTGGAAGAAGATAATAAAGCTGAGGAAGAAATATATGTTAAAATTGAAAATTTTTTGAATTGTAACTAAATTAGTTAACAAATGACCCTTTATCTATATCTAGCAAGATATATACCCAAATTATATACCCAAATGCTCAAGAAAAAAGTTATAACGGAAAATAAAAAAAATACGTAAAAATCATCAAAAATCGTTGCAGCATGACACTTTCCATGACTATCAATATTTTGTTTAAAATTAACCTCAGCATTTTTTACAATACATTATTTTAAAGATTAGGAAATATGCTTTCTTTTTTATTTTACATCATATGTAGATAAATGTTGAAGAAAAAAGTTATAACAAGAAATTAAAAATATGCGTAAAGGTTAGATATCGTTAAAAGTAAAAAAATGTTACTTATAAATAGTCTCAGAGCCTCGTCCAATAGACCATTTTAAAGATAAATGTTTTCAATTTCAACTAAATATACCATTCCCTATACCTAAACTGCGGTAAAAGGAGTTACAAAACATTGCGAAAAAATTTGTAAAATTGCCGAAAAACGCTGTGAGAGGCAAACTTTAATAAATATTGTTTGTAAAATACTATAAACACCTAAAACTTTTACTTAATGTCATTTTGTAAAGGAAAAATGGAGGTTCTTTTTCTATAAATCAATGCCTATACCTAAACCCCATGGAAAAAAGTTATAGGGCAAAATACAAAAAAAAAAGAAATAATTAACGTTTTTTTTGCTTAGTTTTTAAAACATATTTTTGTTAAAAATATGCATTTTTTAAATTTAAAAAGCGTTATTCGATGGAAAATTTAATTTCTTACAACTTTTAAGTTTACTACCTGGAGAAAGTACGTAATTTTCTACTTAACCTCAAAAAACTGAAAAGGAGCTGTTTTTACCCCTTCTTAAAAACGCATCCCTTGAAATCAGCGGTTTTTTAATAATTGGAGGTTTATTAATGGTATTAAATAATAAAACCCCTTTAACGTTGTAGTTCTTTTTAAAGTACATAATCATTAGCCTATTAGGCGGACACGCTGTAGATGGTCCGGTTTGGTCCTTAACGCCTTAATTTACACTTAAATTACACTGGTTAACATAATTTTTGTTACTCGAAAACTGGTATGTAATCTATATTTATCCAACTACTCTTATTAAAAAATACCAAAAGTTTTCTTAACTCACTCAATTTGACCAGTTTTTTATAACCCGTTTGTCATTGGAGATAGAAAAAAATGTAAAAATGAAAGTTTTAAAGTTTTAAGGATTTTTATGTAGAATTCAGTGGCGTACTTTTTTTTATTTAATTTTATTTTAAAGTTATTAAACAAAGTTGAGTTTGTTTAAATAAAAACTCTGTATATTTTATTATCAATTAAAATATCCTGCTGTAAGAAGTACAACATTTGATATCGATACATATGTATTTTTAATAGTTTTGGAAAAATGGCTATCAACAGGATTTTTTAAAAGAAAAACCCCAGAATTTTGCATAGTGGGCCATTATATAGACTTAATAACCCAAAATAAAGTTAGCCCTAAGTTACCATTTATTTACATTTTACAGCAAAATCTTAGTTCTAACTATGTTATCTCTCCCAGCATCCCCATTTACCCGTGGGTTACTCAAGTTTGTTCATTTATTAATTAATTAAAAAGAAAAATTTACAATTACCTATATTCAGTTTATATTTAAAAACGTGTGATTTTAGACAAAATAGTAGAAAAACGTGTATAAAACTGTTACCAAAATTATTATTGAAATTTAAATTTTAAGGCATCAGTTTCATACATGGTTGTCTAATATTTTGTTTTAAAACAAATGTTTTTTCAGAAATTATGAATACAATAATTTTGTAGCCAAAATAATTTTGACAAGCAAAAAAAGGGCCCCCTACCCACAAAGTATTTAATACTGCATCACATTTCCTGGGGGACCTGTCCGACAAGTCCTTACCTTTTCCCCGTTTCTAGCTGCAGAAAAATTACGTTATATTTTTACAGACTCCCCTTCTCTCATGGTGAGATTTGGTAGAATTTTCCTTGACCCCTTCCCCCTAAATGTCTCATGTAATTTATGGACGCCCCCAAAGTAAACAAATTTAGAGAACCAAGGGGTAAATAGAGGGCTGGACAAGGCAAAATATAAAATAAAAAATTAAAACCCAGATTTTGCTGTAAATTGTAAACAAATTATTAACTTAGGGCTAACTTTATTCTTTTGCTATATAGTCTATATTATAATCCACTATGCGAAATTCAGTTTTAAAATTAAAAACATCAATTTAGGATCAAACACTAAAGAATAAATATAAGGTTATATATATTTTTAAAAAACTTTAATCCTTTATAATTTAATAAATAAGAAACATAGGTACAGGGTATGCATTCATTTTTAATTACTGGCTACGATCCCAATAGTAGCCCTTAAATTTGTAACAGCCTGTATATACACGTTTAGCCAAACAGAACCGTAAACAGGCAATGCGTGATAAGAAGACGGTCTAACGCAAATGCCGGCATGTTACATACAGAGTAGCACAATAAAGTTGGGACGTTTTAGAGAAATTTAAATAGTGTGTTTAGTCCCATCTAGTTTACACATAAAAATTAATATCAGATCTGAATAGCTTACAACAAAAATCCCCTAGATACCGAGTTTTTTTAAATATTTAAAACATAATAAAACTGTTCAAATAAATTAGGAATATTTTTTCACTTTTACACCATGTATCTTCCTTCAAACTAACTTTTGGATATAAGTATGTTTGGTTAATTCTTAATATTTTGGCAAAAGGAATCTGTGGTTTTTCTGTGTACCATTAATTTGCGGACACCCTATATACATTTTAATTTAGTTAACGTGTATAAATACATATTGGTACTTATTATTTTACTTTTATAAAAAATTATTAAAACCCTTTAAGGATTTTGTATACACATGAAACGCTAGACAACAATAAGAAATATAAAAGAAATATTAAAATCCTATTTGGTTGTTAGAATTTTTTCTACGTTTTGCATTACCCAATGTATGCACAATAATTTTGGTATTACATATTATACAAGGTGCGGCAGATGGACTTAGACATTTCATTAGGCTAAAACATCGGTAAGGGGAGTTGGACATTGGTGGGGATGGTCACATTCACTAGGGCGACCGATAATGTTTATTACTAGGCGCTATCTTTTGATTTGGCGACCAACGTGAATTTGTTATTGAGCCGTTATTTCAAAGTCTTGAATGTGTCACCTCGACAAATGGAGCATTTTGTACGCGCTTCTTGTCTACTAATGCCTTTGTTCCAGACCGGAAAACAATTTTTAAATGAGTTGCTAACTTAAGGGCAACTGGTTCTTGACTTCACTAACTCAGGACAGCGATACGAGATGAAACTGCTGCTATTGCTATGGTGATAAAAGTGATACGGAACTTCTAGGAACGCCTTCGCATGTGTGTTGCTGCTAACGGTTGTCATTTACGCAATATAATATTAAAAACATAGTTTAAAAAAAAACTGAAAGTGTTTTTTTGAAAATAATAAAAATGTAGCTTTATATTTTATAGAAGACTTATTATTTGCTACCCAAATGTGGAAGTCCATTCTGCCACACCGTGTATATTTTAATTTAAAAGGGTTTTTTCATTGCCAAAAATCTGTTAAATTAAAATTTAAAATATTTACTTAAACATAGTACAAATTCGGTACATATACCCTAAAGAGACAAAAGAGTTTGCTTAAATGGATTGGATGTGCAAAAAGAGTTTTGCCTTTTGATTTTTAACGGTGTTTCTAGGGAGATGGGTTGTAAAGTTAGGACGTTCACAAAACAGTCTATTGTCAAAATGTTTAACCTATTCAAAGGCAAAAGGGTCTAATAAGCATATTTTTCAGAAAAGTTCAATGGCAAAACATTTTATAGTACATTATATTCTTCGAGCAGTGTATATAAACCATGGTAAAAGTAGCTATTGTATATTAAATTGTTTTACCTTTAACTGAGTGTCATATTCTTGTGAAATATATTATACCTTAAAATGTTTTGTCTTAGTTTAAATCAAAAATATGGACATTTCACATTTATGTTTTTGGTGGGATCATATCATTTCTTATTTATATTTGTTGTTTTATATCCAGAATTTTTACCCACCTGTATCACTATTTATTTTGAATATGAGGTATCATTACCACGTTATTTTTAATGTAAAAACTTTCATCAAATATCAGAATTTCTAGTGTTATTTTCTCAATGAAATTTAGCTGCTTTTGTTGACCTACCTAAAATTTCAAGATTTTCATGTTTTGTCGAGTGGCCACTCTCTTAGCGAGATATTGTGGTTTTTGCAGCCAGTATATATAGAAATATAAAGTTAGAGATCGTATTTACCTTGTTAAAAAAATCCTTTTCTTTTGGGTGGTCTTGCCTACTCGACTTTGGCAATTTCATTTATTATTTTAATTATTTCGTTAAGTAATTATTTTCTGTGTAAAACCAGGGGCGTTTCTTTTCCATATTCTTTTTTTTACCTTTTCTTGCCTCCTGTTGTCTGAATTTCTTTGCTTTGTTACATTTTCCATGGAATCTTGTTGTTTACCTAAGTTTTTAAACTGAGGTTAGTCGACAGGTGTGAATATCAAAGTTTTGAAGTCTATTTTCTTTTTCTTCTCTGGGAATGCGGGCAGTTATATTATTGGCAACGGTTTGAATATCCTGGCACAGTTTGGGCTAAATATTAGGCAAATTTAGATCGTGCGTAGTAGGGTTTAATTATTTTAAAGGTTAGTATATTTTTGCTGACTTAAGCCGGCTTTTTGACAGAACAGCGAAGGGGTCAGAGGTACTTTTGAGAATCTGATTTTTTTTATTATCCAAAAGGAATTTAACTCAAAAACCTTTAATTGTTCCTTGCTTAAGCAAGTTTAATTGTTTCCTGATCATATTGTGGAAGGTTTTTGTGTAATTAGCAAGAAAATAACGGCGAAGGCAAGATTTTAAAACTGACCTGTTTCTGAGTTCAGCTCTAGAAGGCCGCCCAACAACTTCAAGTAAGTTTTTCCTTATTCTGCTTTAATTGTTTAACTCTGCATATAAGTTGGGTTTTAGAATTTGCTATATTAATTGGGTTTTTTTTCAATAATATATAGAACTTATGTAAAAGAGTGTTCAACACAATTTTAAAGTATTTCTCTTCAAAAGGGGCCTCTCTCTAGCAAGTCCTACTTTTCTTAACCAAAAATAGTTTGCATAACTTCAGTTAATTTTTTTTTAAATATAATTAAGTAACTAAGATTAATAACATATTTTTCAGCAAAAATAAACTACATTTTAAATGGTTTTTAATTCTAAGATCATACAATTATTGTTCATTGTGCTTGAGTCTGTCTGTGTGGCAGCAAATTATTATTTAAGTAAGTTTTTAAAGCCAATCTGTTTAATATTTAATTATCACTTTAATTAAACCCACAGCCTACTAAATAATTTTTCTAAATGATTTTATTCTATTTTAAAGTTATTGGTTTTACATATTTCGTTTTTAATTTATTTAACCGATCTTTTTCTAAGTTTTAAATAAAAAAGGCAACAAAAACCAGATCATATGTGGATCTTTTGTTTTAAATATAACTGGCACTGGCTTATGTTTTACAATTAGTAACTATACTATTGGCTTAAAGGCTTGTCTGATCTGTTAACAATAGTTTTTTTTGTAAAAAAGAATGCCCTCGTCATTAGTTCTAACTGGGTTTTTTTCTAATATTGTTATGTTTAATAAATATTATTAATTAAATAATTAATTTTCTTTTTAATTGACCCGACTTAATAAGATGTGTATTTTTTAAGTATGGGTATTTTGCTTTATTATTGATTTTCGTTTTTTTTTTGCTTATTATACGTTAATACCTTTTAATCGGACTTTGTCATTATTGATATTATTTAATTAATATATTGCTTATTAATCTTAATTTGATGTGCAACGTATAAATTTTAAGTCCTAAATTATAGGTTTTAATTTTTAATAATTATTATTATAGCTAGTTTCCTATTTTTTTTTTAAAGAATATTATTTATTAGTTGTAAACTTTAAAATGTTAAGACATTATAGAAGTTTTAGTACTTTTTGGTTTTCTTCAACTATTTTGTAACAATAATAGTTTTTATTATTTGTTAATTTTTAGTAAATTTAAGTTTTTACGTTTTTATTTGTGTTATCATTCCCGACAGTTAAACTTTTTATTAAATGTCAGGCATGCGCATTAATTAAATGTTTTTTTTTAATTGAATAATTTTACTTAACTACCTAATTGTTTTTCATTGTTTAATGCAGTAGGTATATTTAATTTTTATTAGTTTTACTGATTTTCTGTTCATTCCTTTACTTGTTAATGCGCAAAAACAGCTATGTCTCTTATTATATTATATATTTTTATTTTTATTGTATTTTGTTTCTTAATTTATCTATTAAAGTAATTTGAGTCTTTTTCATTGTTTATATGTATTTTTTATATTTATTTGTATGAATAATTTGAAATTTTTATTGTTTTGTGAGACTTGTTATTTTTCATTGCTAAAGACGTCAGCCACTTACGTTGATTTTTTTTTAAATTTAATAATTTTTTTAAGGCCTTTAGCCGTTTTATCTTAACTTGTTTTTTTTTTATTTAAACATTCATTTAAGGCCTTCAGCCATTAACTTTATTTGGACTGTTTTATTTTTAATTGTTTTCTAATGCCTACTGATTTTTTGTAGGGCTTTTTTTTACCCGAACTTTGTTATCCGGCTTGTTCATCCGGATACTTTTATCCGGACTTTTTATCCGATACTTTTTTTTACCTAGACTAACTACTTTTTATTTGGGACTCTTTTACTTGGATCCTTTTGTCTGGACTTACTGGAGCTTCCTTTCATTTGGATCCTTCTTCAAGCATACTTAGGAAAATTATTTTATTAATCAACCTTACTAATTAAAAAGGGTCTTATTTCTGGAACTGTAATTTTTAATTATTTTATTTATTTTCTCTTTTGACTTCAATAATTAAAAAAAAAGAAACACTTTTTTATTCTTTAAATTTATGTTATCTAGTTATTTTGCATTTTTTGAAATAATTTATTTAAAAAACCGAATATTTCACCTGTGATTATAGTATATTCTTTTTTTATAATAGATTTAATTTTAAATTGCGCTTTTGTTTTCTTTACCTAGCTCACCCGAATACCTCCTTTTCTTTGCTAAAATATTTTATGTTATTATTTAACTTCTTACTTCTGTGCAAGAGTTTGTTATTGTTGAGCAAGATCTTATAACACCTAGGAGACTTCCTGTAAAAAACTGGTGGTGGCCAACACGGACTTATTATTACCCACCCTGAGCTGCGGGTAGATTTGCACGCACTCTTACAACTTACTCGGCGTGAAATATACTAGTGCTTTTAATAATTATTGCTTTTTTACCTTTTTTTAAATCTCTTTCTCTCCTACTTTTAAAGTGGTGTGACTCATCATAGTCACATTAATTCTAACCAAATCAACTTTCAAAGAAAGTGCGTGGCAGTATATCAACTTGTTGCTAATATCTCAAAAACCAGCAATAATTTACGTATGAAATATTATACATGTAATCAAATTATACACTGTGTCTTAATAAAAAAAAACTTACTTTAAAATAAAAATCATGTTTTTACACTGGTAAATTTACTAATACTGCAAATAAAGTCGATCCAAACAAACATTTTTTATTTAAATTATTTGGTATACTTCATTGATCAGTGATACAGCATTGTTGCCAAATTTTAGTAGAATTGCGGTGTTGTCATATCTCGGTAACTGGTAAAGCTTAAATTTTAAAAATTTGGAATCTGACTAAAGTTTTTCGCTTCTTTATTTACAATAAAAATAAATTGGGCATTTAATTACAAATACCAAAAATAATACATGTAGCGCAAAACTGGAAAATCTGGCAACAATAATAGTATCTATCACTATTCAATTCAACCTGGGCAGTAATTATGCATTACTTGCAAGAAATACAAAACATCCCTTTGATTTCCTATCAACCAATGCATACAGCCATTCCATTATTATTTAAAATTTGTAAACGCAGCTTAAGTGGTTTTAGAGATATTTGAGCACATCTGAAGTTTTTACCTAAAATGTAGTGGTGTCATATTTTAGCAGCTAGTAAAAATGAAATTTGGAAAATTTGTAAACTTATTAAATCTAGCCTGCACGATTTATTGCAATAAAAATAAATGGGACATTTCATTTTAAAAAATCCTTGTAGCACAAAACAGAGAAATTTGGAAACGTTTCCGATATTACTAATAAATTATTCATTCCCGATACCTTTCAAATATCAAATTTGGTTAATGTGGCTTTGGTGGTTTTAAAGATATTTTAGATTTGCAGTACTTTTTATTAACCCAGTATGTTTTAAAACTATTTTATCGGACTCCTTTTTTGTCCATTAATATGTTAAAGTTTTTATGAAATTTAGGCCAGTAAATAGAGTTGCTGCAAGGACAGCTCATATTAGATTTTCTTTCAGTGTAATACATATAGTGTAAAACTATTTTCCTATTTTGTTAAGCATATTTAAACTAGTATTATTTAGACGTGAATTACAGGAATATTTTTTTAAAGCCTACTGTAGTTTAAAGCAATAAAAGTTAATTAAATCCTATTAAAATGAGTATTATTTATGGCCTACAGAATTAATTATACGGGGTGCTACATTATCTGACCAAGTACACCTGTTTTGATAGCGTCATATTATTTGTAGTCAATTTGAATTTTCTTTTTTGAATCGTCTCTATTTACAAAAATATAAGGTCATTTAAAAACTTACATTTGTTTAATTTTTTTGTATATCCTAAGCAAGCACAATTTTTCACTACATTTAAGCACATGCCACTATATGGGGTACTTTTTGATAACACAATTACGCAGATACTCAATAAAAGTGTCGAAAATTGGAAACTCAGTACTCTTACTTTTGTTATTACATTCTATTTGAAAATATTAGGCATATGTGTAGTAGTATTTTTAAATATTTTAGAATTAGTTTAAGTTATTGACTATTTGGTTTTCTTCCTCTAATAGCATTAACAGTTATTCTCTAATGTATAGTCACTACAGACATTCTTGCCATATTGAGAATTCGCTCACAAAACTAATCAGTGTCAGAATTGTTTAAAGTGAAATATTATTGTGCTTACCGAGACTGTGAATAGTCGTGTTAGAATCACCGAGATTGACATCAAAGTTTGTACATAAATTAAATTGGTGTCAATATCAATGCTTGTACTCTATGGGCAATCCAGTTTCCCTTGCCCACACAAGTTGTGTTTTTGGCAACAATATATTTTAAAAACTTTTAAATTAATGTAATATAGAGGAATATTTATAGGTATACAGGGTCATCCAAATTAAAATTCAAAAATTAAATAAAAGTAAGCAACTAAAAATAGTGTTTTCTAAACACCCGTAATATTATACCACTCTTAAAATGTCTCTTACAGTTACTAAAATTTGGGGTGTTTTCTTAACTTATTCTATATTTTAGTGCAAATAACGCTGAGTTTGTTTTTTTATTTTTATACGCTCTTCCTAAAAAATATTTCTTAATAAAAATCAAATTTTTCGGCATTTCAATTTAAGGTACAAACACTACTTTCGTCAATAGATTTTCGGCACGTTTTGGATGCCATTTTTCCTTGGGGGCTAGTTGTTTAGAAAGGCAAGTATTAGATATGACGATATAAAAATCCGAAAGCCATAAAAGGATATAGATTATCGAGAGTAACGGCATTTATTGTATCCCTTTTACTCGACGACGTTCTTTATAGTCTACGATTGTAACAGATTGGATGTGTCGAAAAAAAACATAAAAAAAGAGCAAAGCAGCTTATTGTTGCCTGGAGAACTTGAAAACCGGGTCGATAAAGAAACTGCCTTTTATTTATCTAATATTTAATTACTACATGAAAATCTATTGTTTATATTACATTATTGTTAATATTTAAGAGATTGCATGTATTCTCTAAAGACTCATAGTACCTAGTACTCATGCTTTATACAAGTTCTCGAAGACCTAAAAAATTCTTTATGACCTACCTATCTTTTTAACAGAACTGCGAAACCAATTCGGTTTTGGGAATTTTTAAACATGTGAAAGTGAACCGTAAAAATTGGTCCTAAGATTTATGTGACGTCGGACTACGGGCACTTTATCTAAGACCCATTTTTCAACTGTCTTTTTTATAAATATACAGGGTAAGCAATCATAGTCTTAAAATTCAAAAAAAAAAAAAAAAATAATATGACAAGATGCTATATTTTTTTTACAGCCCGTCATTATATTTGCCCTTAAGAAACGCCATGAAAAATAGGTTTTTCCTAAGGTAATATTAAAGAACTTACTACATTAAATTATAATAAATATTAGTTAGGACTTCTTAAAATGCTGTCCTTGTAAATCTTCTAAATTATTTAGTCCACTTTTTATAAATAAAAGATTGTTCAACCCTTCACAACGCTTAAGTATTGTTTCTTATTGCTCGACAATAAAAAATATTCTTTTTGTGTACGTTTTTTTGGGCTCATTGGAACAAAAGAACCAGTTTCACGAAAAAAGTCCAAGAGGTTCAGAAGCGCAAATTTCGGTGTGCTGTACCGTCACTTGTTTGTTTAAATGGATTTACGAAAAAAGTCATGCTACAAAGTAGGTGTTAGCTGCTTAGATTGTTATATTACATTTTTAAATTGCAATTTGTAGTAAAACAAAAAGTTGTTTTTATTAAAAACGCGTCCATTTATCGGTATCGAACAAAATCACATTTTTTAGCTTGTTAATACATCACTCTGACAGTAACATAATTATTTAAAAATAATAGGTACAAATACATTATTTTCGTTCTTTATTTTTACAGGTAATGAGTATATTAACATGTTGATATCTCAAAAACCAGCAATAATTGACGTATGGTGTACTGTACATGTAGTCAAATTGTGTGTCCCATTAAAAAAAAACTTACTTTACAATAAAAAATGTGTTTTTAAGACACCTGGTGTATTTACTAATACTGCAAATAAAATAAGTAGATCCAAACAAACGTTCTTCATTTAATTTTTTTTTGTAATTTGTACGGAAGCAAAAATATTTCGTACACAAATACAGTTGGAAAACCCTGTAAACAAGATTTTTTTTAATTTAAATAAAATAAAAAAAAATTACAACCTTACAATTTAAAAAGTATAGGTATACCCAATTAACTAAAAGGTAAAAATGCCGCCTCGACTTAAAAATATAGTTTTTCCACGAGCGCTAAAAAATGCCCTTTTTAGTACACTACATAAAGTGTTAAAAAAGTAACTTTTTTAACACTTCGAAGCTTTTTTTACGCTTTGGATTGGTGTTTTGTTTCAATGCCTACTACAATAAACTTAAATATCAATTTATGCAAAGTAATAGTAAACGCGACATCAACTGAACCAAACAATCAAGTGACCTTCGATTTCGTTCGATTTTTTTTTTTTTTGCATTTGTCACTAGTTTTAAAATTTGACAATTTGCAAATAAATTTAAGGTCGTTGTCGTGGTATAGGAGATCCGTCAGAAAATTCTATATTTTCGTTTCTGTATTAAAGACAGTAAAATACAATTACCCTTAAAATTTGAAGTCGACTGACTACTTCAATTTGGGATAAATTTAATTAAAAATAGGATGTTTAACATGGATGGTATAAGCTCTTTGTAGTTTTGTACCCGTTTTTAGTTATAAAAACAAGCTCCCCGTCCGATTTTTTCAAAAAACTAACAGTGTATTATTGGACTTGTCTTGAATTTATGAAAAAAATATAAATTGTTTTGACCATCTTGTTATTAATAAAAAACGGTTTAAAGTTTAACAAGTTATAAAAATATACTTACTAGCGAGTCGGCAGCAATAGCTTGGCAACGCTGTTGTTAGGGAGTTATTGCAAATTGCCTTCTTATAAGGATCAAGCATTATTTATATCTTATTTAAATAGTGCTTGTACTCATATTTTAGAAATATTGCACATCATATTGATTAGTATTGATTGCAGATATTTTTTCGGGGGAAGTTTGATATTCCCGGAGGGGATTCGGAAGTTACAAAAATGAATTACCCCACCTCAAAAATATTACGATTGTGGTCGACAGGCGTCCAGTTACATGAACAGTTCCAAAGTTAAAATAAGATACTGACCCCTTTTTGTTAACCTATATACCGTAATTATTAAGATATTACAAAAAAAACGTTACAAGTTTACCATCAACTGACAGTTCATAACTTTTTAAATCTACCTTGTAGATGTAGGTACATATTTATTTCCTTGTATAGATACAAGTTGGACACAGCAGTCCAGCCAAATTTAAGCGACGAAAAAATTGAAAAAATTACCCATTTCTTGCGGAAAAATGGCAGTGGTACCCAAACGGTACACCTACGGTAGTAAAATTTTTTGGTATTTAAAGATAGTAACGAAACAGCTTCTGTAAAAAATTAAAGTAGCTAACTTTAAAAAGGCGATATAGATATATATCCTATACTTCAGTATTATTTTGATAAAAAAGTAGTTTGGGTCCTTATGGTCAAAATGCCGAGCTCCATCATGCTTGAACCCTCTTTAGAAAAATACCTACTTTTTTAGCTTATTTTTACCTACAAACGGTACTAATAATTGTAGTAAAGTTGATTTTTTGTAGTACCAATAATTACGCAGCTAATCTAATTAATATTGTTCGCCGTAAGCCGAAAAATAAATAACACTGCGTTAAAACTTTTGGAATACACTATAAATTGATTGTAGTTTATTACAGCGACGAAAAAAATTCTTAATCCCATATAAGTCAAAAAATATTATAAAAAAATTAAGAATAACATAGCTATGGGAAGTCAAAAAACTTGCTGAAAAACGATCGAAAACTAAAAACCGTACCATTAAATGTAGTAGAGTCCATTTTTTTATAGTACCAATATTACGCAACTAACCTAATTAATATTGTCCTAAACCAGAAAAAAAATGCTTTAAAAACTTTTGGAACACACTTTAAATTGAGTTTAATTTATTGTAGCGACGAAAAAAATCTTATTCAGTCAAAAAATATTTAAAAAAAAAAAGAAAAACTTATCATAGCTATGGGAGTTAAAAAACTTGTTCAAAAACGCTTGAAAACTACAAACCATACTATTAAATGTAGTATAGTTAATTTTATTGTAGTACCAATAAATAGGCAGCTAACCTAATAATTATTGTTCTAAACAAGAAAAATAAATAATACTGCGTTAAAAAGCATTGGAATACACTTTAAATTAATTGTAGTTTATTGTAGCGACGAAAAATACAATATCAATCCCTCATAAATCAAAAAAATATTGAAAAAAATTAAAACAACCTAGCTATAAGAAGTCAAAAAACTTGCTCAAAAACGCTCGAAAACTACAAACCATACCAATAATGTGTTATAGTTATTTTTTTGTAGTACCAATAATTACGCAGCTAACCTAATTAATATTGTTCTAAGCCAGAAAAAAAAATTGCGTTTAAAATTTTGGAATACACTCTAAATTGATTGTAGTTTATTACAGCGACGAAAAAAATCTCAATCCCTTATTAGTCAAAAAATATTATAAAACAAATAAAAATAACGCAGCTATGGAAAGTCAAAAAAACTTGCTAAAAAACGCTCAAAAACCACAAACCGTACCATTAAATGTAGTATTGTCCATTTTTTTGTAGTACCAATAATTACGCAGCTAACCTAATTAATATTGTTCTAAGCCAGAAAAATAAAGAACACTGCGTTAAAAATTTTGGATTACACTCTAAATTGATAGTAGTTTATTGTAGCGACGAAAAACAATCTCAAACCCACATAAATCAAAAAATATTAAAAAAAAATTAAAACAACCTAGCTATGGAAAGTCTGGTTAACTCCAATCTTTGATAATAATAAGAGTGAATATTATTTAACTTCTGTACCTGAAAATGATAATAAGTACAATTTCTTGAATCTACAAGATGAATGGGGTGGTCTTTTAAAAAAATAAAAAATAAAAGCAGTTACTATACCAAGAAAGACCCGGATATTGAAAATAAATACAAGAGACTAAAGTCCAAAAGAAGATATGCTTATTAATTAATGGTAATTACTTGAAGCCATTACAAATGAGAGAAGGAGTAGTGAAACTAAGCAATATGTGCCCTGTTGATTCTGCCTTGCACTTCGTACTTATTGCTTACATGGATCGAGTTATCCATCATAACTATATATATAAAAATGACTCAGGTGGGTTTCTAATTATAAAATTAATTTCATCTCAAGGTAAATAAATGCAAACGTTTATCAAAAAGAGCAAGTCTTATTCTCCAATTCAAAGAAATTAAGGACGGTATAGTTGACTGTAATTCAAATTTTAGCAACACAATTACCCAAATGTTCAAAGAAGTGCCTTCGTTAACTGTAAACTTAACCTATTTGAAATGCAAAAATACAGCTCATCTATTTTACCTGTGATAGCGACAAATCTTGAACCATTGATTAATGATGAAATACAAGGACTGCAGCAATCCGTACTCAAATATTTAAAACTAATTGCTTGGAGATGCCATACTTGTAATACTACAAATAATCTTAACTTTCAACTTGGCAATCATCTAATTCAAGTTTTATTTACAAGTTTGTGCAATAAAAATAACGTTAAGCTGGATTCAAATACTGACTTTTCGTTATTACAAATTCCCGTTGAACAAAAGATACTAAATAATACGTATATTTTGGTTGGTGTCATAAAACATATTTCTCTTGACGTTACTGGTCATTATTGACCATACTTACGTAGAACCAACTGCAAATGAAAACTTTATGATGGAATCACCACGAACTCGAAAAAAAAAAGTAGTGTCTAAGATGGAAAAAACACTGAAAGAAAAAGATATGTAAAAATTCCGTTTTTTTATAATATTCACAAGAATCTAACCAAGTCGTTAACTAATATTAATATCATACCTGCCTGGTCTCCACAAAACTTGACTAGATCAATTTTTTCATCACTTAAGGATAAGGATGACAAATTATTACGTAGTAATATTACTTATATGGTTGAATGTTTAGATTGCAATCCCTCTAAGGTTTATAAAGGTGAAAGCTGTCAGTATTTAAAGAAGAGGTTATATCTTAACATAATTTTGATTTCAATAATGTGTCTGTTTTATATTCTGAAAAAAAAAACAAATCAAAACCACTTATAATCGAGTCTCTTTATATACATAGTTTTACTAATAATGTTAACATAAAAAGCGATTCTGACAATGTCATTTTACAATATTCCTATGTAATTTAATACTTTTTTTCACTTTTCATGGGGCCTTTTGTTTTGTTTTTTCGTCTTTACTATATCTTGCAGTTACCGTTCCTGTTATTTCATAATTTTCTAATTATCATGTTTCTGGTTTTTGAAGGATGCGTTTTCTTTTATTTATTATACCAACTTGCTACAACAATTTAAAGATGACACTAATGGTTTTACTTCCTTACCCTTATTAACATATTTCTTAACACTTGATGCCACAAAAACATTTCAGTATGTATGTTGAAAGATAAAACTTCAGTTGTTTAAATGAGAAAATTTGGCGGTATTTTTTATCATTCCATAGCATGTGGCCTTCTAAGGATTGAAATATTATACTCTTTATTTTATAATTACAATTTATGGTAAGTACCAACATCTCTGTATCCCCTTCATAATTTTATTTTTCAAATTTCTATAAAAGAAAAAAAAATAATAATAATAAACAAACTTTTTTAATTAATTTTGTACATTATCTCTTTGAATTGTTTTGTATGTTTTGTTTTATACTTCTGTTTTTAATTTACATAAAAATTTTTTGTTACATGTGACAATTTTTTCCAAAAAAAATACAAGTATTTTTTCATTTTTGGCTTGATAATGCCTCAAAAGAGAGGCGAAACGTCGTCAAAATATTTTTTTAAATATTTTACATTTTATGGTCTTTAATTAGGAACGTTTTTTAACTTTGTATTTATAGGCCGGGAACTAATACCATTTTTTTCTAAGAAGGACTTAATCAAAAAAGAAAAATTCACGTTTTATTTTATGTAACAAAATAATTTCCAATATTAAATTAAACTGTTAAAACTTAAAACTATTATTTGTTTTTTTCTAATTATAACCAACAATAAAACTGTCCTATTATCAAATAGACATATTTTATTTAAGTATGATGCTAATCAATTATAAACTGAGATATGTACTACAAAAAAAGCAACAGTATTTTCAGCGTAAACCTATAACTATAGAGAAACTAAATAATACTGCGTTAAAAACTTTTGGAATATACTCTTAATTTATTTTAGTTTATTGAAGCGACTAAAAAATCTCAATCCCATATAAGTCAAAAATAATAATAAATAAATAAAAATACCATAGCTATGGGAAGTCAAAAAACTTGCTCGAAACTACTCAAAAACTACACCATTAAATGTAGTATAGTTCATTTTTTTGTTGTACCAATAATTACGCAGTTAACCTGTGTTTGTGTGTGTGTGTGTGTTATAAATTACCGAAAAAAAACTATCTTGCTTGGTCACATAATTTATCGGCTGACACAATTATTTTAATAACTATATGTTTATGTGACCAAGCAAGATAGTTGTTTCCGGTAATTCATAACACACACAGGTTAACTGCGTAACTATTGGTACTACAAAAAATGAGCAAAGTTATTTCTATTTATTTATTTTTTAACTAATTATTATAATAATTGTGTCAGCTGATAAGTTTATGTGACCAAGCAAGACAGTTGTTTCTGGTAATTTATAACACAAGCACACACACACACACACACACACACACAGGTTAACTGCGTAATTATTGGTACTACAAAAAAAGTACTATACTACATTTAATGGTATAGTTTGTAGTTTTCGAGCAAGTTTTTGAATTTCCATAGCAATGTTGTTTTAAAATGTTTTCAGTATTTTTTGACAATAAACTACAATCAATTAAGAGTGTATTCCAGAAGTTTTTAAAGCAATATAATTTATTTTTCTGGTTAGGAACAATATTAATTTGTTTAGGTTAATTAATGATAATACGAAATTACAAGCAATTTAAAGTATTAATTATTTTTCTGGTTAAGAACAGTATTAGTTAGGGTAGCTGCATATTATTATTGTTACTATAAATAAATGAACTTTACTACATTTAATGGTATGGTTTGTAGTTTTTAAGCATTTTGAACAAGTTTTTGACTTCCCATAGCTATACTATTTTTAAATTTTTGGAATTTTTTTGACTTATATGGAATTAAGGTTTTTATCGTCGCTACAATTAACTACAATCAATTTAGGGTGTACTTCAAAAGTTTTAAATGCATTATTATTAATTTTTTTGGTTTAGAACAAAGTTAAATAGATTAGCTGCGTAATTATTGGTACTACAAAAAAATGAACTTTACTATATTTAATGGTATGGTTTGTTGTTTTTTAGCGTTTTTGAACAGATTCAACTCCCATAGCTATGTTATTATTATTATTTTTTTTTTTGATTATATGAATTGAGATTTTTTCCTCGTCGCTAGAATAAACTACAATCAATTTAGAGTGTATATCAAAAGATTTTAAAGCAGTTTTTTTCCTGGTTTAAAATAATATTAATTAGGTCAGTTGCGTAAATATTAGTATTACAAAAAATGGACTTTACTACATTTAATGGTACGGTTTGTAGTTTTCGAGCGTTTTTATAACATTTTTTGACTAATATAGGATTAGGATTTTTTTTCGTTGCTACAATAAACTACAATCAATTTAAAGCCTATTCCAAAAATTTGTAAAGCAGTTATATTTATTTTTCTGGTTTAAAACAATATTAATAAGGTTTGCTGCGTAATTATTAATACTACAAAAAAATGAGCTATACTACATTTATTGGTACGGTTTGTAGTTTTCAAGCGTTTTTGAACAAGTTTTTGACTCCCCTACATATGTTATTCTAATTTTTTTTAAATATATTTTGACTTATATGGAATTGAGATTTAATTGTATTCCAATTTAAAGTGTATTCAAAAAATTTTTAAAGCAGGTTTTTTTCTGGTTCAGAACAATATTAATTAGGTTAGTTGCGTAAATATTAGTACTACAAAAACTTTACTACATTTAATGGTACGGTTTGTAGTATTCGAGCGTTTTTGAACAAGTTTTTGAGTTCTCATAGCCATGATATTTTAATTTTTGTTATAATATTTTTTGACTAATATGGGATTGAGATTTTTTTTGTCGCTATTATAAACTACAATCAATTTTAAGCGTATTCCAAAATTTTTAACGCAGTTTTATTTATCGTTCTGGCTTAGAACAATATTAATTAGTTTATCTGCGTGATTATTGGTACTTCAAAAAACATGAACTATACTACATTTAATGGTATGGTTTGCAGTTTTCGAGTGTTTTTGAACAAGTTTTTGACTCCCCATAGCTATGTTATTTTTAATTTTTTTTAAAATAGTTTTTGACTTATATGGGATTAAGATTTTTTCATCGCTACAATAAACTACAATCAATTTGAAGTGTATTCCAAAAGTTTTTAAAGCAGTTTTATTGCTTTTTTAATTTAGCACAATATTAATTAGGTTAGTTGCGTAAATATTAGTACTACAAAAAAATGAAATTTACTACAATCATATGCCGTCCGAAAATGACCCTGTTTATTGCTAAAAATAGCAACGGTACCCGAACGGTACCACCCGCAGCACCCAGTTTCAATAGGCTTTAGAAGGTTATAGAGTCGCATAGATACCTAAAATTTCAGGTCGTTTACTTGAAAAATGCAACCCGTAGCTTGTTTCATAGATTTGACATTTTTATCGAAAAATGGCCATGGTACCTGAACGGTACAACCTACGATGTCCAATTTCAATAGGCTTGGAAAGGCTGTATGAACCCTTAAAGTTTCAAGTTGCTAATTAAAAAAACGCACATTCTACTCTAAGCGATTTAAGCGCTTATAATAATACCGAATCCTTCTAGCTAGGCAACTTGCAATAACTCTCTATTCTTCTTTGTTTTTTTTTTTGACAGCACAGCGCGCTTTCAAAACACTCGTTAAAAAAAAATTGGCGTATACCTAATAATATGAAATGTTTTATTGGTATTTAATACATGTAAATACAATTTTGTGTGTATCACGGTGTTTTAAACTTTAAAATATCTTTCTCTTTAGCCTTATGTTACTTATTTTTTTAGTAAAGTCGCGTGTCTGTTGTGATTCTACTGATTTAGAAATTATCGAAATCATTAAAATAAGGTCGTTATGTGGTGCATGTTTAGTTTTTTGAAGAAAAATAGGTAGAAAAGGAATGGAATGCAATAATTTTTAGCAGACACTGTTGTATGTGTGCAAACAAAGTTTTGAATGTTTTAGTAGCTAGTAATTTGTTTTAAAGAAGTTAATAACTTAGGTTTTATTGGCGCGTAAGCAACGTTGCCGGATAAAAACCTACAAAAATATGTGATAAAATTTAGTCGGAAAATCTGACATCTGGTACACTCATGCATAAAAATTATTAATGACTTAGCCACAATTTCCTGGACTTTTACGGCGTGCATAATCGATATTTTTCTGACAATATTGTAACAGGACAACTACGTTAATTAAAATTAATAGCAATTATGAATTTGGATGACTGAGAAATTTAAAAAACAATTGATACTTTTTAGGTATTATCTCTACAAAAAGTAAGTACATACAATTTTATAAAATTAAATAATAAATGCATAGTTATGAAGAGGATAATTAAGGTATACCTCTAAAAGGGGCCTACTGGTCGATAGGCCTTTTTTCCGGAGATCATTTAAAATAAACCGCCATGTTTTGAACTATAAATCGTGAAATTTTTGTAGCGATTCGGCAACTCTGTGCGTTGTTGTTGACGTTTCTCTGACATCCAATGTAAAGTGATATGTTTACAAAATTTCACTTGGCTTTTTCTCTAAACTAACATTTTGGCTATGGCCTTTATTCAAGAGAATGCCTCAATTGTCTCTTAAAAACTAAGAAGGCAATGATTTTTGTTGCAGAGTTGCTGTGCAGCAAAACTTTAAATGAATAAGTTTAGATAATTAAAACATGTATAAAATGGTATAATGGGAAATTTTTATACGATCGTGGAAAAAATATAGTATGTAACACTTTTTTACTCATAGGATTACCGCACTCGCCTAACGGCTCGTGCTGTTAAACTTTCTATTCGTAACAAAAAAGTATCACTTTAAGCACTTTGCACAAATTACTATTTTTTTGCGGCAATTCCCCTGCCCTGCTTTATTTTGCAGTCTAATTTAAATAAACTTATTTAAGAAGCCGACGAAGTCGATAATCGATCACTTTGTAAAATTACATAAATAATTAATATAGAATTTTTTTTTAATCAATCAAATACTAATTTTTGTTTAAAACTTTTTATGAAGAATGGATGGTAAAAAGGAGTTACAAAATATCTAAATAATAAAATAAATACAAGATAAACTAAAACTACATTTTAACGACTTATGTTGTAATACCTAAAAAATTTAGGCTTCCACTGTCTTTATTTTTAATTATTTCCACAACGTTTTGGCTAGTCCTATCTCTGTCCGTGTTCAATTGTAAATAGTTTGCACTTAAAAACAAACAGAGGACTGACCGACATGTTGTGTAAATAAATAAAAAAATGAAAGTTTAAAAAATTTTATGTATCACTACCGAATCATTTTTTACCACACTTAGACAGACATTACTCATGTTGTTAGTAGGGTGTAGGCAGTTTGGTTTTTCCTGTGGGTGTTTCAGTACAGCATTGTTGATATAATAGTAGTTTTTAGTTGGTATTTGTTATATTTTATTATAAACCAGGGACATTTAAATTACCAAACTGTCTCCTGGTTTAACAAAAAGCGATACTTTTACGCGACAAACGACCTTTTTGTAATTTTGTTTAATTCTTACCAATATACATATATACGCTATTCCTTTTCTTACTTTCATAATAGTCATATGAATTTCAAAGAAGGTTGCTGTGTTTTTTCTTACTTCTAAGGTTACAAACATGATTCTTATCAGAAAATTATTTTTTTATTACTAGTTCTTTTAATTTAAATTATTAATTTAAGTAAAAAAATGCTTGGAAATGCTATTTTATTATTTTTTTAATTGCTTCTTTGTATACATTGATTTGTTAAGCAGCTAAAAGAATTAAAATAGCATTTAAAAACAGATATGTATATTCATCATTTAAAAAATACAAATTTAAAAACAATTGACTTTTAGAAACGGAAAGATATATCTGAAAAAATACTTTATTTTTCGAATAAATCTGGAAGTTTATAACTGCCACCTGTCTACAGGTCTAAATTCTGGGACATATTGTTAAACAGTGTGTCTAGGTTAGTAAAAGCCATATGAAAAACTTCTTTATTATTAGAATTACAAAAAAGTTGGGCTGGATTAAAAGTTCTGCAAAGCTTAAATCAAATAAGAAAAAACACCATCGAATATCTAATTGTATCAGTTATTTAAAAGGTTTGGTAAAAATTTTAAGTTTTTTTAAGGTTAAAATACCCGTTTTTCGGACGAGATTTCTTATATTATCAAAAATTTCTATAAATTTTTCTTTTAAGAATCTAAATGGTGCAAACCTTAGTACTTGGAAAGCTTCGCATTTTGGGTTATCTCTGGTTGAATCGTGTGAAAGACCACAACAGGTCGGGGAGCCTGGTGTCAAGTAGGTTCCCCGACATCGTTAGTCGAAGGGTTGACAATGAGGATACATTATGGAGTATTCCATTTTTAGATTTAAATATTTTTTCTTCGGGTAATTTCTGTTTCAGCGAGGTGACTTGCTATAAAATAATTATTTTTGTTTCGGCCCTTTTTTGCGTATTTGGGGGTGATTTTGTTTGTTCGTAAGCCGTAACTTTAGGTAAATTGCTTTACGGTGTGGTTTCGCGGATGGCGATTGACACCCGAACATACCAAAGATCCACCACTTAACATCCACGTTGGAAGGTACTCCGAGGTGCCCTTGGTGTCACCCCTGCCAGCAAGGAACTTCTTGACTGAGTATGAGGTTGCAAGCTTTCTAAACTGTAGATGATCAGTGTGTAGCCACACCAGAAGTACAACGTCTGGCGGAGTTAGGTTATAACATGTAATTCCGACCAATTAATTTTTTTAAGAGGCTGTACAATAAGGTGAACCCCCAAGGTATAATGTTTAGATAAACAAGGCTCATACTAATTTTGTAATGTTAGTTGACATGTAAGCGCTGTATGATAGAAATCCTCTGGAATAAGTTTTTGCATAGGATTAGTAATTTGCGTTATCTCTATATTTGTTTTTATTAGGTCCAGACACCTTCTCCTAAAATTAAGTTGAGGAATTCCATAAACAAATTATCCGTATCATTATTACAGTCAGCATACAAAGGCAAATCAAAATACCCAAAATCAATACTTTTATGTTTATTTTTAATGCATGATTGATTACACTTGAGAGCAGGGAAGTGAAAATAATACTGAGATATCAACGCAAAATGGATGTTTACAATTAATTGATAACATCAAAACAAACTTTGATGTCTTTAAAAGCAATTTTACCAATTGAAATTAAAAACCTATTTTTAAAATGTTGTTTCATTGTATTTTTAACCGAAAAAAAGCAGTTTTTAATTTGCCTGTATGTTTTTTGTGTGTATGTTACGCAATTACTTTGTTAATTGTGTGCCGATTTTTAAAATTATTTTTTTATTTAAAATAGTTTACTTCCGCGGTGATCCCATAAAAAACCAAGTCAAGATCACGAGAGAGAAAGGTACTAGACCTATCGACAACATAAAAAATTTACCCTTCTTACAGAACTAAAAGAGGTACTGGTAGTGATTTTTACATTGATCAATACATTCAATATTTACTTTTTAGGGGATTTTCTTATTGAAAGGAACTTAAACACCTCCTCCCCTAGTTGCGGTTGTGCTCCTGTCTCTTCTTACCACAGTATACTTTTTAACAAACAATTCAGATGAGAGAATACCATCACACATCCATGTTTCTGTTAAAACTATTACTTTATAAATTTCAGAGAGTAAACCTGTGTAAAATTTTTCGGTCTTTGTTCTAAGCCCCCGAACATTTTGATAGTAAATTTGTGGTGTCTTATATATACTACTAGGTTCCTTTTTTTCCTGAATCAGCTTTTTTTTGGATTCGTCTTCTGTTTCTGCGACAAACTTCTCTTTTTTGCAAAAAATCGAGATACCAGTGCCCCACTGAGCCATATCTCTTTTCTCCAGGCATTTCTGAAGTCTTGTTGTCTTATCGTTACCTTCATTGATGCATATAAATCGGGGTGCTTAGAAACATGTTGTGTACAAGTTACTTCTGTGAAGTGCTCTTCTAATATTTTCTGTGAAGTGTTAGGCACTTCCTTTATCTCACCTTTATTTCCACCAACCACACACATCCTGCAGCGTCTTCTTTGGACATGTAGCCACTGTTCTTGGTCATCCTCATTTTCATTGGCTAGACGTTGTATATTTGCCATTGCATTTTGCGTCCGTGCGTCAAGAATTGCATACTAACCATTTTAGAGTTTATGATGTGTTTTTCTGGTGGATTATTATAAAACAGCACCAACATCAATTTTTCCATTTAGCAAAGTTTTACCTAAAGTAATGACATACAAATTACGATTTGGCAATAAATCTATAAATCCTCTAAAACGGGCTGCCAATAATATAGTATTGAAATGGTTTATGTTTTTATTTTTATGTTTATAAAAATATTTGACTTAACCAAAAGTATATACAGTTTTATGTAGGTCTTTTATATGTTTTCTATATTTATATTTGTTTGTCAGGAAAATAAACTTGCATACTTCATAGGCCATAAAATCTAAGAAAGATCCAGCAATCCAGCAATAAAATATTAACTTTAAATATTTTTTTAGGCGGACAGTAATAAATTTACACAGTATCACAATAAAAAATTAAGAGTTAAATAATGGCTACAGCAAAAAAAAACAGGTTGTCACAGAAAAAAAACTGTACAAAACATAAACCAATCTTCTTTTTCTACATTTTTTTGCGGTAATATAATTGCTTTATAAACTTAAATAAATTATGTAGTAATATTAAAATGTAATACTTGAATAGATACAGCCTAATATGGTTTATTTAAAAATATATATAAGAATAAAAAGAAAATAATAACTACTTTTAACGACGAGTATGGAGTTAAAATTAGTTAAGCATAATCTGTTAAAAATGTTTTGTAAAAATATATATTTTTTGTCTTGTCTTTCAAACTACCTATTAAATTCGTTTGCCATTATTCCTATTATAGCAATTGATTAATGCATGCTAATCTATCTACTGTTTGAAGAATTGTTTAGAGAGAGTGCTAACGGATGTAAGTCTGTACTTTTATATGAAGTAAATACTTACTTCGGGTATCATTCTCCCTGGACAATTTTTCAAACTGTAGTAGTAACTTAAACATAAGGTATCTACTACTGTCGTTTAGTAGATTCTTTTAAATTGGACATGTTTATTTCTGTTTAGCTTGAAGTACTACAATTCAAAGTAAATACAACGCTACATTCTTTAGGTCGTAGTAAGTTCCGGAAAATTTAATTTATATGCTGTTTAATATAGTACCTACTTCATTTTTATTCACACGACTCAGTGCCTACTTCATTCCTAACTTAAGCAAAAGCATTTACTTCTGTTTTATTTATATGAGCCAATATTATCTTTTTGGTCTCTTTCGTTACTCGTCCAAATTATGGTTTTTGCTGGGTTTTGTAAAGAAACCCTTAGGCGTTATTACACATTCTTTCTGGGTCGTCCCTTCCCTCTTTCCACGGAAGGAACACCGCCGTTCCCGTAACGTTTTGCTCTTTTAGTCGTAACCATCTTGTGCTGCTGCATCTTAAAATTAGGAAGCGGTCATGTATGAACCGTACCAAATATTAGGCATTAGCGGATAATTTCCTTATTCTTTGCGTACTCCACTAATGTACGTGTTCATTACTGACCGCTAGTAGGAGTAGTCAAAGTTATCAGGATATTATTACTACTGGCCGCTTAAGTAACTTGGTTCTTCAGGGTAGAGTTTCCTAGCCGTGACGCGACGATTTTAACTTTGGAAAAATCATATTGGATGTTGGCTATGCACAGCTGGTCGGTTATTATTATAGTCCGGATTATATGCATTTACATATTTTAGCCATTCTCATTACAAATAGTTAATAGCTAATTCCACTAAAACATGGTTATGATCCATTTAATTAATACTTTTTAATGTTTCTTGAGCGCAGCGCATTTACCAGCTGCACGTTTTTTGTTTTTAAACCTACAATAATAAAATTAAAGGGATAAAAGATCGACGCGCGCACCTACTACAGTACTTTTACTCCTATAAGATATAGGAGAAATTATAAAATCTTAAACAAAATACCGCCACCTGTTTTAATAAACCCGCTTATACACAACTAGTTTTACGATTTGCAGCTTATAATCCTGCCGTTAGCCGTTTTTAACTTGGTTTACGGCTTACTAGTTCGAGCAAAGGTTCTTGACACTGTCATTAGGTCCACGTTGACTTATAGTTTTAGGATTTTAATTAGCTTATGTCTCTTATATCTTGCTATCAAATTTACGTAGGTCATTGCTGTTATCTTTTTATTGTCGGCGCGTGCTGTCATTGCCCTGTTAAGATTTTATAGTGGACCAAGCCCAGACTTAAAAAGTTGTGTCAAATAAATAGTTTTATTATTATAAAGGCAGAACTTTTACCAGAAACTATATCTGCTAGCATAGCACCTAAGTTTAAGTTCTGCCCAGTTACCTTAAGAGATGTGTAGCGATAGTTTTCCAGCTATAAAAATATTTTGCATTATCGAAGACACATTTTACAACTGAACATTTAGAACAATACTTTATTGTATGCGTTAACAAAATATCAAATACTGTTACTGTACCAATTCTCTCATACAAATGGATAATTTACAAATTATAGAATGCTGAATTTGAAATAAAAAATTAAAAATTTGCTTTTTTTTTTGTTTGTAAAAGTATCATTTAATGTTGCATAATTTGTCAGTTTCTGTGCATATTTTATGCTCAAGCTTTTATGTTAAATATATTCCGGTCCCTCATTATTAGAGTTTAAAGTTTTTAATAATAAATAAAATATCCAAAGCAGACCCTTATTATATTCTCGAAATGTTCTAAAACATATTACCTAAAATAAGGTAGTTTTTATAGTTTTAATGCCTGTAGATCAATAATCTCGCAAATTAAAGTAACAATAGACTTGCGTCTGCATCGGCCTTAATTTTTAATGCTTTGAAGATTCCAAAATATCGGAACTATAAATAATAAATTGTAAAGGTTTAAGTACTGTGCATAGTAGCACATCGAAAGGATTCTAAATCTGGAGAAATATGACAATCCAACCCAACGTACCTTAGTTCAAAAGTGAATGATTTCGAAAATACAGACTATCAAAAATTCAATTTGGTTGGAAGCTTTTAATCTTATTGTAAACTTAATTCTAAAGCACCACCTGCTGCATCTTGCATAAATAAAAACGAAATAACTTCATTAAGCCACTTTGTATTTAGCTTCTAGATAAAAACATTGATTCTTTAATGTATTTAAAATAAAAAAGTTATAGGAGAAGATGACTGGGGATGCTTATCAGTTAAAACGCTGTGCATTTATAAATATATTAGGGCAATAAAAGCACAAGAAACAACTAACCAGAACTAACCAAAACTAACCAAAACTAACCAAAACTATTGGTAAACATTTTACATTATTTGAATAAAACAAATATAACATTTAGATTTATTTATTTTTAAGTTTTGGTCTATCAAGTTATAAATAATTTAAATTAATTAGTTTATTTCGTCTGCTTAATAGAATTTACAAATTACAAAATCAATTTACTACAACGACTAAGCTATCATTATATAATGTTCTTATTTTCTAATGAATCACGCAAAATGCCTGTTTACGTTCCCCAACGTGTAACGGTAATAAATTTACGCGAACGGATCCCATAGCAACTTATTTTCCATTGTGTTTTCTTCGAAATTGCTAATCCGTTATAAATATAGGCTATAAAAGTAGTCGGCGACTATAACAAATAAAAGAGTTGTCGTTACTTGATAAGTTATGTTATATAGATTTACTGACGACTGTAAGAAACGAAACTACCTTTAAAAAACTAAAAACATAATTAGTGTTACTAGTAGAAGTTTTACTTTAGGTCAATTTTGGTCAAATAAGATTTAGTCAGAACCGGAATTTTTCCATAATAATGCATTTACATACCTTAGTTATATGCATTATAGGCATAATTAGGGCAAAAACTTTTAATTTTAATTAATTTGCAGTTAGGTTGTGTCAGCATCCAACTCAGGAACCATAGTAACCTCACATTTTTGATTTTCAAAGAACACTAAAAAAAGTTTTCTGTTAAAATCAAAAGAAATGCACATGCTTTTGGGCGCATTATTTATCAAAAATAATCATAATTCCTGTATTCTCAAATTATTTGACAGATAAGCTTTTTAATGAATAATTTGCCATTTTTTGCAACAGCAGGTCAAATACAATATTTTAGAAAAATCTGTTTAATCAAATTTGGCAAATCTAAAGCGAACACATCTACCTATTAGCCCTTTAAAAATTAAAAAGATAGGGCGAAACAAATAAAAAGTTATTGTTACTTAAAAAGTGTGCAAGTTTAAGTTAAGTTAAAAAGTCTTTTTTTTTATCTTTTGACATCCCATGAAGGTCTATGCCTAAATATCAGAGTACCGTGGGTGTCGGGTTATTAGATGTTTAACCCATCGTTCCCCATGTTCCGTCAACGTTGTCCAAGCACTGAAACATGCAGTTGCATTTCACAACACCTTTTAGACAACGCGCGTAGTGCCACCACGGTCGTTATTTTTAAATAACTACTACCTAAATATGTCTCCACCGCTGGGAATCGATCCGCGCGACCTCTCTGGCTTCTCGCTGAAGATCAAAGCTCTGTCCACTAGGCCACAGGGGAGACAAGCAATATATTAAGTTGAAGGTATTGTCGCGAATATTTTAGTTTTTATTAAAGATTTAAATTAAAATTTTATACTAGAATAATTTTAAAAACTCTAAATAGGTGTTTTTTTAAATATTAATAGATTTTGTCGCTTTGTGTCAATGTTTCTTTACAAGTGCAGTAAATACAGCATATCCACGAATGGATTTACAATATTAAGAATAATAATAATAATAATCATAGCTTTATTTCTGTTAACAACCATTTTAAAAGTTATACAAACATCACATAAAGTAAAATACATTTAAATAACTAATAATAATTTAAAATGTGTGTAATTACATATAGAGTTAACAACAAATCACATTTTTTTTATAAAACTCGTCAAAAGAGCAACATTTAGCAGGACCTGTTTATTTTCGTTTTACCATATTTAAAGGACAAACACTTTATTTCCTCGGACAGGTGATTAAAAAAATTGGACCATAGTAGTTAGGTGCATTTCGACCATGCCTGGTCGTTTCTGTATTCAAGCTTGATGCTATATCTTTAAAATTAACAGGAGTTAAAAAAATATAATATTAGGTCATAATAAAGTTAATGAAAGCAACTGATTACATTAATAAAAAAAGGGTATTTCATTAAAAAATTTAAAATTCTCTAACCTACAGAAAAAACTATAAACTTGGCAATCATGTATATAAATTTTTTTATTCTTCATATTTACTTACCCCTTGGCACATTATTTGGTTCATTTATATTTGACGGTTGCTGAGATAATCCACCATTACGGCTTTTTCTACTAACCCTGTTTAATACCTATAAATAATATTATACGTCTATTCAAAAGCATTATTACAAAAGACATGGACATTCCAATTTAAAACCCTAAAATTAGAAAAGAATAATAATAGACTTAAATATTTTAAAGTAAAGTGTTTATATAACTAGGTAGGTAA
Organism: Listronotus bonariensis; assembly: GCA_014170235.1. Classification (NCBI taxonomy): domain Eukaryota; kingdom Metazoa; phylum Arthropoda; class Insecta; order Coleoptera; family Curculionidae; genus Listronotus; species Listronotus bonariensis. The sequence goes on along the minus strand of JACEGR010000326.1, from coordinate 98,983 downwards.
ACACTTTAGGATATGTAAGCTCATTGTAATTTACTATACAGTGTGTCCAGTAACTAAACCGATAAAATTCAAGGGGTGATTCTACAATGAAAATTTGACAAAAACTTTATACGAACATAATATATCCTAAAGGCTTTAGTTCTTGAATCGGCAGCCATCAAGTCTGGATATTTTTTTCCTACGGGTTGCACATACTATTCAGGGTGATTCAAAAATCGATTACGGAAACTTAAGGGGTATTTCTACTTGAAAAAATAAGGGTAGAGCTTCATATAATTTTTTGTCAAAATGTCATTCCTTTTCGAGTTACAAGCCGTCAAAGTTCAATTTTTATTTTGGTTTTTTGCCATATTGCATTTATTTTTAACCAATTCAGTTGATATTTGGCACACAAATTAAGCTTTGCAGATTCTAAAATTTTAAGACAAAAGTACATTTTTAAATACCGCCAGAGGGCACTTTACCTCAAACTTAAAATTTATTTACATCATAAGTTTTTTGTTTTGAATGATATTGCAAAGCTGGGGGCGCCATTTTATAGACAATCAAAAACTTAAAAAATAAGGTGCTCTTTAATAAAGTCGATAAACCTCACCATTTAGGCATCAATAAACATCAGAGTTTTCATCAATTTCAATTAAATTACCTACATACATACATGGTGTCCAGTACCTCAACCGACAAACTTAACCAAACGATTCTACAACAAAAAATAAGAAAAAAACTTCATATAAACATATGTCCTAAACGTCTTAGTTTTTGAACTACGGGGTGCTAAAAGTAAAAAGAAAACGGTGTTTTTTAAAATATTTAACACACTGACACACAAGACGTTTAGGACATATGTTTATATGAAGTTCTTTTCTTATTTTCTGTTGTAGAATTGCCCCGTAAAGTTTGTCGGTTAAGTTACTGGACACCCTGTATGTATGTAGGTAATTTGATCGAAATTGATGAAAACTTTGATGTCTATTGGTGCCTAAACGGTAAGGTTTATTGACTTTAATAAAGAGTACTTATTTTTAGGGTTTTTGATTGTCTATAAAATGGCGCCCCCAACTTTGCAATATCTGTCAAAATAAAAAAGTTTATGATGTAAATAAATTTTTAGTTTGAGGTAAAGTGCTGTCTGGCGGTATTTAAAAAATACTTTTGTCTTAAAATTTTAGAATCTGCAAAGCTCGATTTGTGTGCCAAATATCAACTGGATTGGTTAATAAATATATGCAATATGGCGAAAAAACCAAAATAAATATTGAACTTTGACGGCTTGTAACTCGAAAACGAATGACATTTTAAAAAAAAACTTTTAAAGCTCTACCCTTATTTTGTCAAGCAATATCACCCCTTTAGTTTCGTGATCGATTTTTAAATCACCCTGTATTTTCTTCGATCAAAATAGTTCCTTAATTTTCGTTTCAGATGGCATAAAATATTATTATTTTTTAGTTTAATAAATACAAATATCATAATAATTTAATTTTTATAATAATTTGTTACTATGGTATTACATTGACTTTTATTGTGGATTGACTTTAAAAAAAACATCATCAGTGTATATTAAAAGCATAGAAAACAATAGAAATGGAAAGCGCTATGGCTAGTAAAGTACATTGCCCCGCAACGCCATCTACCAACAGGAATAATGCATTCTGAAGGTAAGAAAAAGTATTTGAAATATGTAGAGTTTTTACCGATTGAAGATGGAGCTACTTCGGCATTGGTCCCAAGGTATACCGAAGTGAGCATGCATAGCCCTATTGACGGTTTTGAATTAGTGAAACACTTAAACCAAATAAAAAAACCCTCCAAATAACACAAAAATTACAAATAATAAATAACTCTGCCACCGTCCTATATAATCCGATAAAATTAATCACACAATTTACAAGTAAAAGTTTTAACGGTTCAATCACTTTACCCTTAAGTGGTGACATAAAGTCTCTTAGACTCTGCAAATTTTGTTTTGGCCCATATCTACCACCACAATAGTAAATGAAACCTACCGTTTATGGTACCTTCTTAGTCTAGTAATTGGCGCTTAAAAGGCAGCATCCAGCGTTTACCTGTTTTCAAGTTAGGTGAGTCACGGAGTCTCTTATACTCCATGTCACCACGGGTTTACCAAAACTTATTTTAATAACCATGGGTAGTTGCGGTAAAATTTAGCACTAATTCTTTTATCATGTATACGTCCTCTATAAAAATATCAATGTAAGTCGATTTTTTATTATTAAAAAATTTAGCTAATCTGATAATTAAAGATTACATAATAAGAAGGTTAAATGTGGCAAACTTTAGGAGAGATCTAAGACTGAGTATCCATTGTATTCAAGACATTTCCGAAAGTGATGTTCTAAAAAAACACTTGCAAAAAAAGACAGCATACGTGTGCCTTAACTACAAAAAACTATTTCCTTGCAGTATACAAAAAAAATGCTGCCTTTCTTGTTGCAACATTATTTTGAAGCTCCTTACAATTACTTTATAACCCCAGAATATAAAGTCAATATCTAAAAATTATCTATGTACCTGATTTGGATGGTCATATTTTCAAAACTAAAAAGTTAGATATACCCTATATGGTGTTTTTTTAAAACTCTTTAAAAGATTTTATTAATGATGATACTGGTGGGAAAAAAAGAATATTTGTTTTGTTAATGAAGCACCCTGTATATTATTTTACCAATAAAAAGATCCTTAAAAGAATACCACATTAAGCAAATCTAGCTTTATTAGTTTTGAAAATATGGCCATTCAAATCGGGTATTTAGGTAATTTTAAAGTAGAGTAGTAAAATACTTGTCAAAAGCTATAAAATGATGTTGTTAGAAGACCCCCTTTTTACTTATTTTTTTCCCAAAATGGCGCTCAGCCACCATCTTAAAATTTTCATCTGTCAGTTTTATTCCAAAATATCGTATTAATGCATCAATTTGATATTCCAAAGTTTTACTTTTTTAAATTCATCCATTATAAAAATAAATGGGAATTTATACGTTTTGCATGTTTTTTTTATCCTTGGGCCAAGAGTTACTATTAGTGTTTTTCTTATACTATTATCACCGTTGAAGATTCATTCATGCACAAAATAATGATTTGACCTGTATTTTCGGCTGAAGTTTAATATTATATAAGAGAACACCATTTAAATTTTTACTTTAATGTTTTGTTTTTTTTTAAGATTTTACAGGGTGGTCCATTTAATGTACAACAACAGGAGAAACTAAATATTTCATTTGCACTTACTCATATTTTTTATATAAAAATTTGTGCATAGTCTTAAAGTTTGTAGCGGTATTTAGTTAAGGCGTATACATAGTAGGTTAAAAATATTAAAACGTGCTCAAGAAAAGTACGCCTATTTTAAAAATCATAAAAAAATGGCCTTTCTTCTAACACAGTATCTTTGCAAGAATCGTTAAATAAGCTGTTTAATAATAAAATATAAGTCTAGTTTAATTTTAAACTTTGCTAGCACTTGTATAAATTTGGTCAAAAGTAGGTGAATTGTATAAAAAAAATAAAAACTTTTATCATACAATAAATATAATTAAATCATATGCGTGTAAATCAAGTTTAAAGTTCGGGTCCGCTTTCCATTTTATGCCCAAACCCCTTGTTAGGTGCCCCCAATTAACTACCAATCATTTAAAAAAATTATACTTAGTATTTAAAAAACTAGTAAGAAAAAAGTAAAGGTTGCATTTTCTAAGTAAACTCTTATAAACTAAAAAAAGGAAAGTAAATTTAATATATATAATATAATTAAAGTATAACTACAGTTTTAAATCAAATACTACAAAAACTTGTACAACCCCGATATTTTAGGTGATGTACTTATTTTTTCTTAAAAAGACCTAATTTATTGATGGGACTCCTCGTGAAGTCTTTTGATAACCAAAGCTTTGGATAAAAAATAATATTATTCTTTAATTATTTTACACCCTCAAGCCGCTTTATCAAAAAAATTTAACACAAAATTTATTAGCAATGTAACTAGCAAAAATTCATTTTTGCCCCATTTTGAGACGCTTTGTATAAATAATTTAATTTATTACTATTGAAACTTTATTTGGTATCGGGTTTACCTTTAAATATTTTCCTTTAAGGTTTTAAATTTTTTTTATCAACAAATGTGAAAATTTTTAAAAAGTGTCGTTCGTTTACTCTTCCTTAAAATAATGTAATATAACAGAAAATATTAAAATATTTTAAGTTAATGAGCGATTTAAAGTTGTACCTAAGTATATAAAAAAGTGAGACAAAAATCATCCAAAACACACACAGTAGGTACTTTTCTTTTTACTAATTAATAATGCCCCAATAATTCCCCATAATTCACAACACTTAAAAAGTTTTACCCGGCTCAACAAATAATTTCCCATGTGGTTTTTCCTCGGCGTTTTTACACACACCGGCAAAACCGGTGTCGGTCTCGTTTTCGGCACAGTATAAAGGTCGTACCTAACATTACTGCAACGAGCCCGTAACCGTTATTTTCCAAGGTGAAATATAGGGGATGCAGTGCAAAAATTTTGTATTTAATCAAACTGCAGTAATATGACACAAATTTACCACGCTTTAAATTACACTTGATTTGAAATTTAATCTTTTCAAATAAGAAAACACAGTTTTAAGGTTTGACCACATACAACCACACCGAGTCCTGCAACGTAGCACGGCCGTGTCTAGGTTATGAAATGTACCGTTGTAATCAAATGTTCTAGGCCTAATATTACCGCTCCGTGTTAACAAGTAAACAAACATTATTTTATTTGATATCCCTAAATAATAATTAGAAAAAAACTTATGAAATAAAAAATAACAATGTATTCGTAAGTTTATTCAGAAGATGTAACAAAAAAATTAATTTAACACTTTTTAATACCTATTAAATTACTTTTTCTTGTATTGTTTGTTTAGAACAAGTAACCTTTACCAAATAACTTTAAATTTTTATACGTAATGAACAGAAATAAAAGGTGACGTCCATAAACTCAAAGCTTGGCTCGGGGAACGTTGGCGCTATCCAATCCACGTATGATTCAATTTTCTGGGCATATTTTATATTTTTGAGGGCATAACGTGCTTTTAAATATTTCCAAACTATATTGCACCACTTTTCTCTATCACCGTGTAAGCGGGCTCGGTGCGGTTATGTGTGGCCCGACCTTAATACCAACTTTTACACGTACCTGCATATTGGTACCGATCAATCTATTGTGTATTTAGCAGTTCCCAAAAAAGATGTACGCTAGTGCTCTTACTAAACATTATCTTGTTGCAAAATCATACCTCAGGAAAAAACACTGAAAAGGCAAAGAACAAAAGCATCACTGGGTACTTCCCTTGTCAACAGTGAGATACATAGCATGTACAAAAAAATTATTCTTTGTGCTCATTTTGATACCCCTGTTACATTAATAAAGTCATTAATAATGCTATTCTAAATAAATTTTCTAATTGATATTTTGCTTAAAAATTAAAAATAATGGTAGTTTACTCTGAAAAACAATCAGGGTTTTTAAGTTTTTGCGTACCCCGTATATAAAATAAACATTTCTGTTCGTAAATCATATTTTTATTACGAGCAAAAATAAGCATAAAAAATGACTTTTTTCAAAAAATTAAATTATTGTTTCATTTTTCCTCTTGTAAACCCCATTTGTGGACAATCTGTATATTTTTATAATATCTTTTGGTACAAAAAATGCAGTTGTATTAAAATGTAAAACAAAAATTGGAATCTAAAATATTCTGTTCACGTCTACCGCGCTCCATTTCTTTAGGTGCGACTTGTTTTAGAGATCAAGTATCAGGTATCGGGATATAAAAATCCGAAAAGCAGAAAATATATAAAACAACGATATCCATTTCATCTTCGTTTTTGTTTTTGTTTTTTACTACAAATTTTATATTTAATATAAAACCGTATTTTACTTTTATTAAAATACAAAGTGTAATACTTAATACAAAAGAAAATTTTATACACGTATTGCAACATACATATTAATATACATAAGGCTGAAACGAAACTTTTTTTTTTATTGTTTTTGAACAGTTTTTAAAATTTTATTGGCAGTCTGATCTATCTTCCAGCTATTGGTCTAATAGAGGCAGCCCTCAGCTGACTAAGGCTTTTACATTAATGTCAAACTACAATAAGCTATTAGACAAAAAACATAAACACTATATTTATAGCTATCCCTATAGTATAACCTTTTAAAATCTTGTAGTAATAATTTAACGATTTAATTATTTTTCTTTAGTAAACAAGCAAATTTTAGCGTCTTTACTTCAAAACTATTAGTATTTCTACAAAATCTCTACAGATGGCTCTAAAAATGATGAAGGGGTAGGTTTTGCTTATACGATTCCAGAGTCAAACTTTACACCAAAATATAAATGTAGTAAATCTACATCAATATTAACGGCAAAAGCTCTGGCCATCCTAAAGGCTTTAGAACATGTCAGTGGTGATCCAACATTAACCAGTATACTGATTCTCTCCGACTCAAAATCTGTTCTTTAAGCCAGAAGTAATTGAAATTGTTAACATCCAGTCATAGCCAGTATATTAAATAACATAAACTCTTGTAATTTAAAGAAAAAAAGAGTAAACTTTATGTGGGTCAAAGGTCACACTAGCCTAGTTGGAGCGATCTGGTCGTTCAGGCAACAAAGAGCGCTATTTTGAAAGAGCAGATGGTTAATTGTACCCCAGCCTCTGATATTTTTCTTCACTTTAAAAGTCGTGTATTTGGTTTGGTATATTTATTACACTCTATTAAGCATTTTTAAGCACGTGCGTATTTTAGTCGTATATTCAACGTTATGTCATATCTTTTAATATCATAAAATTTTTAAAAATATTTTACTTTATATTATGGTCTCATTTATGTGCGTGTTTTAAAATGCACAAAAAACATGTTTATAGTTTGGAACTGTTAATGATAATCTCATGAAACACTATTGATTTTCGAGTATTTTAAAAACGTTTTTTTTCTTACTATTTACTGAAATTTTAACGTGTGAAACAAGCATAATCTACGTCTATTATAGATTATTTTTATTAGAAAACTAACTATTATTGCTTTAAAATCATTATTATCATTCTCCTATGACAATATCATTGGTTTAGTAATAATATTTTATAATTTTAATTTGATGTTAATATTTGCAAATATTTGACTTTGTGCTGTATATAAATAATATTGTCTAAAATTCCTAAAAGTAAACGTACCAATAATCTACAAAATTTACTCATCCGTTCGGCATTATTCCAATAACAGCCAATAACAGCCTTACAATAACGACACGTGATGCGCGGCAGTCGCTTTTCTCCTCGGCTTTGTAACTAACCTTCGACACTTCGAAGTGACTTATGAGATTCAATGGCCGCCGAAACGTCACGTCAATTTGTGAAAATATTGTGCAGTGCATTGTATTTCCGATTGCTAATAAAGTAAGTACCTACTTTTTACCTTTATTTTAATTGCGCTCATATCAATTCAATAGTTATACATATTACATATAATATTAGATAAGAATTGTTGATGTTTTATTTGATGAAGTCGGCAAAAATGGCCGCTGAACCTGTTGCGGAAATTTTCGTTTTGATCTCTCAACCCCTATTATACCTTATTTATAAGGAATGATTATGGCTCAAACACTTGGATTAGGTGAATGTCACACCTTACACCTCTGTTTTGTTTTAATTTTTAGTACACTAAAATAAAAATTATTGAAATATATCTTGGTTATTTAATGGTCTATTATACGTTTTTAATACACCATTTATAAACGTCTAATATATACGCTTTAATTTACGTGTATTGTGTACTATTTTAGTATTATTTTTAATTTTCTTAGAAATGTTTGGGTTGAAAGAAGTCGTCCATATTCTCAAAGAGACCTGATATAACATATCAAAAGAAAACAACAAAAAGTCTCGGTCTTAACACTTTTTACTAATTAACCGTTAAATGGTGACATGTGTTTCGCTCCTAAGAGCATTATCAGACCTAAAAAATAATACAAACAAAACCAATCAATTACAATAAAGACCTTAAAATGCGGGAACGGGACGGGAGCGGGACGAATTTGGACACAAAATATTCCTCATGGATATAGGAGTATTGTTTTATGATGCGGGACCTATTTCCACAGCGGGATATATGTATGTATTCACAACGCGTTGGTGTAAATATATTCATATCCCGCTGTAGAAATAGGTTCTGCATCCGTTTCGCCCCGTCCCGTTCCCGCATCCCGCGTTGGTTTGGGCGTATCTTTAATCTACCCTAACAATTAATTTATTATGCAAAAAACACTAAGATCACCTGTACTTTTTAGTGACTTTGGGTTTTCTTTTTTACAGAAGCGGTCAAAATTTCATTTCAAGGTAAGGACCAGGTGCAGGGAGCTGCATTTGTCGGAGAACTCACAGACAAAGCTATCGGACAGGCATGCCAAGACTGGCTTAAACTGTCCAAACAGCGATACCGTAATGCCAAAACGTGAAAGACTCTATTATTATGTTTGATTCTAGAATTTTTTAAGTTTCAACTGTTTTTTATGTTCTATACAGTTTTTGTTGTGTTTTTATTACTTTTATTTATTAGAGTGCAGTGTTAAGTGTTACCAGTTGCGTCCTTTTGATTTGAGAATTTGTTATTTTATTTATTTTATTTTTTTAGATTTAGTAAGCCTAAACGAATGTATTACCTAATACATATACGTATATTATACATACAAAATAAACGTTTTCGTATACGTCAATATTTGATTTATTTCATATGGCTTTTTTAACGTAAAATTTATTCTAAATATAAACGTATAAAATTTAAGACTTTTTAACGTGTTTAGTAAACGTTACAGTTTTGTATATTATATACCAATTTATAGGGTTTATTAGAAACCGCTTTTTAATTGCTCATTTTATATTATAAATAAACGTATACTTTCAACGTCTAAAATTTGGATAGTACTGCAGTATTAATACACCTATATTAGGCGGACATTTTAACCTATATTAAAGGTTAGAAATAAACTAAAAATATACTAGTGGTATATACGTAATTAAACGTTTATTAGAGGATTCTGTGTTGACCCAAAATACAAACTATTATACCTCCATAAATAAGTATCTAACTAAAAATCCATCATGTTTGGGCTAAATTTACCTAGACATACTTATATATCTTACTTTAGATTCTTAGTAAACCATGGTGGTTTTAAAAAACACCTCCTTAAACTTAAATTAGAAAATTCACCTTTTTGTCAATGTAATAATCAGTCTGTAGACGATTTAAATCATAGGCTATTTGCTTGTTGTTTAATTACTCAAGATATTAAATGTATTTCTCATGAAGTTAGTAAATACAACCTCTAACCCTTAAATGCTTCTAAATTTAGGGCCCTTGTTACCAATAAACCCAAAAGAAAAGAAATATTTTTAGGTTTCTGAAACTTAGTATTATAAACATATGAAATTATTAAACCAAAACTCCTTTATACACCCGACTATTCCTTTTTAGTGGTCTTTATTGTATCGTCAATATTAAGTCGCCCTGACAGACCCCAGTCGCGTGAAGTGGGAGACCTTGTTATGTAATGTTTGTCCTATGTATTTTCCTATCTATAAATGCTTTAATTTACTATTTATTTATAAACAATATTAATTTATTATTTGTACCATCGTTATAAATAGCATACAATTGTGGCTAAATGGACTAGGTCCGGGGCCAAAAAAAAAAAAATTACACACACACCTATTCAAATTTAGAATATAAAAGTATGTTTTTGTTTTCTACATAACATTTGCACACTGGAGAAATTCGGGAAAAATCGTATATGTCAGAAATTTTATTTAATAAAATTTTCGAAAACGAAACACTGCCCAGTGCTAACACAACATATAAACAAGCCACTTGACAAGGTTTAGAAAAGGTAGAAAATATTCTAGATTTAGTAAAAGTTAATACAATGACCAGCCTACAAAAAATTTCTACTTATTTGGTCACTTTATAGAAAATAGTAATAATACGTTTCTTCTTTACTATGTGTTTTGTTTAGGTTTTGTGTCGCTTTCGAAGTGTGCGTTGATAATGACTACCTAAATGATTTTTTTATTCTTGGTTGCTGTGTTATCTTTAGTTAGTTAATTGTCGTACTTTATAAGCTGCAGCTTTTTTTGTTTTAATTAGTATAATCTTTAGATATAATTTTTTATTAACATAGATCATCTTTATTTATTTGAAGAAAATAAGAAAGTTAGCAAGTAAGTAAGTAAAAAAATTCGGCAGCTCTTTACATACAGAATAAACTGCTAAACCATTTGGCACGAAGGCAAGACGGTACTCGATATACACTTTCGAGCTTGTCTTTGAGCCACTTGGCTTGCTTAACAGATTTCAAGCGCAATCAGCAATTCTTTTAGCCGAACTTTTGAACTGCACATGCGTGAAAAATATTATGAGTTCAATCTACAAGTTCCGTTTTACCTTGAACCTAGATTGTGCATCCTAAAATTCCAGCGCAAAATTCGAAGTTAATTTTCAGCCCAATTTTTATTGAAAACAAAGCTCAAAACAAAGAGAATACTAAAAACTAAAAAATGTTCAATTTTTCTATACTTAATCGAAAAATATAACAACTTTATAAAAAGTCAGTGGCGTATTCTTTCCCCTAATAATATTAGCAATAGTGCTCACTTGGACGCCACTGGACCTAATTATTTAAATGTAGGTGGAATTTTACAAAGACCTTATTACATTGAATGAGTGTACCAAATTTTATCTAAATCGGCGAAACATTTTTAAAATATTTAAAAAACACCGTTTTTCTTTTTAACTTTGCCACCCTTTATCTCATAAATAGAGCAAGTACGGACATCTATATGTTTATAGTTTTTTTCATAAAAGTTATAAAAATCACACTTTTAAGCTTCGTACCATAGTTGCGAAACACCCTGTATAAATTTTAAAAACTATAGTTATTTTGCGTCAACACAGTCATCAGTTTTTAATAAAGATTTAAAGTACTTTTATTATTTTTTAACATTTATTTTGTTTCCAATGTATTAAAAAGCAAACAAAATTAAATTATTTAAACTTGCTTTCTTAATGTAAAAAATATATATATTTTTTGTTTATTTTTTAATTTTGTACACAAACTAAAACCATATCAAAAATGATTTGATTAAAAGCAACCATAAAACCAATCGTGTAATTTTTATCGACATCAGTATGGCAAAAACGTAAACAATAAAAATCGTTTACTGGTGAAACAGCAGATGTTACTTTGGATAAATTCCTATATATTCTTTTTATCTGTTTTGGATCTTTATAACCACCATATCTAAGATTTGAGCCTTTGAAATAACTAGCACTTAATAGAATGGGGCACGCTATACATGATCAGAATATATTTGGAATGGAAATATTTATGGTACAATAGAATCAACTTTAAAAAAAATACAAAATCTTATTATTTAGGGAGTTTCACAACCTATCCTACAAACTTTTAGGGCTAATTCTACAATAAAAAATATGCAAAAACTTTATATAAAATATGTCCTAAATGTCTTAGTTTTTGAACTACAGGGCGTATTTTTTTTTATTGTGTTTTTTACAATAACTTTAATATCAATTTGGACATTTAAAAAAAATTAGGAAACGCCTTCTATGTATCAAAAGACATTTTTTGGTATACAAAAAAAATATTAGTGTCGTCCGACAGAGGTATCGTACGCCACTGCATTTTAAATAATATTTTTAAATTACCCATTAGGTTTGGAACAAATTTGATTTCTTGACTTTTTTAATTTGATGCATGATTTTCGCGTAAATAAATAAAAACCATTTAGGGGCACGGTCATTTCGTATGAATAATATAAAATTTTAGAGTAAACACATTACCTTTGATATTTATTCTTTAATTAGATAGGGATTTGACCATGTCAAAAATGGTTTTTATTTATTTACGCAAAAACGGTGCATCAAATAAAAAAAGTCAAGAGATCAAATTTGTGTCAAACTAAATACGAATTTAAAAAATATTTTTATTTAAAAAATGCAATGGCGTACCATTTTTTCCTAAATATTATTTACCTTAAACCCCTCATGAACAACACTGGTAGGAATTAATTTTTTTTCTTGTATGCCAAAAAATGTCTTTTGGTGCATACGAGACGTCCCCATTTTTTTCTAAATATCTAAATTGGTATAAAAATTATTATAAAAAACAATATATTTTTTTAAAATTTAACACCCTTTATGTTTCTTAATTTTTTTTTCATATTTTGTAATTTAAGAATTAGCCCTAAAAGGTTGTCGGATAAGTTGTGAAACACCCTATATCTTATCTTTTTTTTCTTTAACTAAAACCTTTAATTTATAATTTATATCAATTATTTTTATAGTAAAGCAGTGTGTCCCAGAATAGGTGTTACAAGAGGACAAATTGATTAAAAATGCTTGCATTGTTTTTTTAACGGCATTTGGGAAAAACTAGTTATACAGTCCAAAACCAGGAAAAACAAAATGTTAATTTAATTATTATTATAAAGGGTGTACTATGAATTATAAAAACGACCAAAAGGAAAATGCTTTTATAAAAAAAATAAATAAAATTTTAGGTAAATACTGCATAAAATTAGGATCTATGTCAACATTTAAATTTGTAGCAAAAAAAATATTTTAGAAAATATTTTTTCACTACATATAAGCATTTTCAAAAATATTCGGCATAACGGAGCAAACGACTGTTAAAAAAAATGTACTTTTTTAATCGTTACCATAAAGTTAAAGTACTTCATTATAGTACAATACATAAAGTGTTAAAAAAGTAACTTTTTTAACAGTTTGTAGCGTTTTTTTACACTTTGAATCAGTGTTTTGTTTTATTGCCTACTACAATAAAGTTAAATATAAATTTATGCAATGTAACAGTAAACGCGACATCAACTAAACTAAACGGTCAAGTAACCTTTAATTTCTTTATTATTTCTTTTAGTTCATGTGTCACTAGTTTTAAAATTTGACAGTTTGCAAATAAATTAAATAGAAATTTTTAAAAATTAATAGTAATAATAAATTTGGATGACTAAGAAATTGAAAAGAAATTTATACTGTTTTATTATTATTTCTACAAAAAGTAAGTACATTCAATTTTCTAAAATTTAATAATAAATGCATAGTTATCAAGAGGATAATTAAAGGGTCAAGTGGATAAAGGAGGTAACAAGCTAAAATATACAACTGGGAAAATGGACTTCAAAGTTTTAGAGAAAAGAAAAATAGTATCATAATAAGCTAATTTTAAAACAAGATAATCATTTTATACCACTACACAACTTCTAATTTTCCGAAAATGTGCAGTTACCTCCTTCATTCACAACGACAACATTTCAGAAAGTGCAGTTTTGAATCGATAAAGGTAATAACTAGCAAATATTTTTATGCTTGGAGAAATTTTATTTAATATGGATAACAACACGAATAATAATTAATATTGACATATATAATATATAATTAATATTGGTAGGTGGTAGAGGAGCTTTCCTCGCCTGAGGAGGTACCACCCCACTCACCCTTTAAAGAACCCGTGAAGTCCTAAAGGACGTTTCGGGTTCTGGGTAAGTGAGTCAGTTTTCCTTCTTCCTTCTTTTTTTTCCTTTCACCCCAAAATTATGTAAAAATGATGGCGGTATACCCGGGAGTAAAACATTCCGGAGGTAAAATACCCCTCCATTCGGATCTCCGGGCGAGGAGTGCATCCGGGGGCCTTCATCGAAAGGTTTAATTTCCTTTGCAAATATATGTGGGCATAACATCAATATAAACTTCGTTCACCATCACCTTGAGTCATCTAAGCCCCACATACTGTTTCTAACGGAGACACAAATAAGTTCTAAAACTTCAACCAGCCACCTTCTGTTCCCAGGCTACGAACTTATTCCGTCTTTTCGCCCACATGGGGGCGTGTGTGCTTACGTTCGCAACGATCTGGCTTGTGCTGGAATCGGGTAGGCCCGATGTCCTTTGGCTCAAACTTTCCCTTAGGTCTTCTACTAAATTTATCTGTTGTTTGTACCGATCTCCATCTGACAATTCCTATGTCGAATTCTTTGACTTTCTTTCAACAAAGATCGACAGTATCATTTCCCAGTTTCCAATGGCCAAAGTAATCGTGCTTGGCAATTTCAATGTCCATAATAAGGACTGACTAGGCTCTTCAAACACTGACCCCCAAGGCAGAGCAGCCGAAATCTTCGCAGTCAGTAATTCTCTTACCAACCTTATTATGACTCCTACCTACTTTCCTAGAGTGCCAAACTATAGCTCAAACCCCTTAGATATTTTTCTTACTTCTAACCCTGAACTTTATGAAGCATCTGTTACTGCCCCTCTAGGTCGCTCAGATCATGGCTTGATTACTGTATCTTACTCTGTACATCCTGAGGTAAATGAATCCATGCCACCACGCACCGTATGGCACTACAACTCAGCCGACTGGGATGTCCTTAGGGACTTTTTCGCCACGTACCCTTGGGACACTATCTGCTTTTCTTCCCAGGATCCTTCCGAAATCTGCAACCAACTGACCGAGTCAATTCTATTGGGCGTTGAAACCTATGTACCTCACACCAAGAAAACCATCAAACCCTCTAATCACAAACCTTGGTTCACTAAAACATGTGACAAAGCTAGAATTTTAAAAGTTCAGGCTCACAAGAAGTTTCTACAGGATCCTAGTCCAGAAAACCGACTGGCCAGCATTGAAGCAAGAAACCACTACCACCAAACAATCTCAGACGCCAAGGACTCCTTTGATAACCGTATAAAAACAAAGTACTTTCTTGCTCAAATGGCAGCAAATCCTTCTGGTCCTTTGCCAAAAACATCAGTAGAAATTTCTGTACCAGTTCTTTTCCACCATTAACATTGGAAGATGAAATTATTTCTACATCTAAAGGAAAGGCCGAACTATTTGCTAAACAATTTGCTGCCAATTCAACCCTTCATCCACCTGTTAATCATCCAATTCCAACTGTTCCCCCAGTTCCTCACAAAATGCCCAATATTATTTTTAAGGTAAAACACATTAAGCGTATCCTTTCTTCTCTTAACACCAAGAAATCGTCTGGGCTAGATGGAATACCAGCAATCGTTTTAAAAAAATGTGCTCCTGAACTTGCACCTATTTTAACCAGGCTCTTTCGAATTTCTTATGACACGGGTATATTTCCAGACTGCTGGAGAGCTGCACGTGTCCAGCCTATTCCCAAGAAAGGATCTAAATCTCTTCCATTCAACTATAGACCCATTTCACTCCTTTCAATGCTTTGTAAAGTAATGGAGAAATCCATTAACTCGCAAATTCTTAGGTACTTAGAAAAACATAAAATTTTACATGACAGGCAATACGGATTTCGTCACAAGAGATCTACAGCAGATCTTCTTTCCTTCGTTTCACACAACTGGAACAAGTCTCTTGAGTTTCTAGGTGAGTCCTAGATCGTTGCTCTTGATATATCTAAAGCTTTCGACCAAGTCTGGCATGACGCACTTCTTAATAAACTTCCCTCCTACGGTCTTCCAACTAAACTCTGCTCTTGGCTCTCCAGTTATCTTTCTAATCGACGTATATCAGTCATTGTTAATGGCCACTCTTCAAGCTTTCACGAAATTAATGCTGGAGTGTCTCAGGGTTCAGTACTAGCACCAACTTTGTTTCTTCTTTACATCAACGACCTTCTTTCTTCCACAACCAATCCCATTCATAGTTATGCTGACGATAGTACCCTTCACTCCACTTTTCAGGTTCCCAAACCAGTCTCTCAACCCGACTTGGAAAGCAAACGCAGAGCGATGCAGATATCTCTTTCACAGGATCTCAATTTGATATTGGATTGGGGCGACAAAAATCTCGTTCAATTTAATGCATCCAAAACACAATCGTGTTCCTTGTCGCGAAAAAAATCATCAAACACTCATCCTTTGCTTATGAGTGGGCAGGTTTTGCAGAACGGGGACACATTTAACCTTGTGGGCATCACATTTGAGAAACCTTAACTGGCATAAACACATTGTATCTATAGCCACCGCGGCTTCAAAAAAGCTTGGATTTCTTTTCCGAGCCAAAAAGTATTTTTCTCCTTCCAATTTATACACTTTGTATGTGTCCCAAATTCGACCCTTCCTGGAATATTGTTCTCATGTCTGGGGAATGACATCCCCTACAACCCTCAGCATTCTTGATGCCATTCAAAGAAGGGCTGTTCGTCTTATTAATGATCCTTTACTTACTCAAAGACTTCCTTCTCTTGCTCATTGTCGAGCTGTGGGAGATCTATCGCTCTTCTATAGATACTTTTACGGCTTCTGCTCCGACGATATGTCCAGTATAGTCCCTCTTCTTGCAGTACCCAACAGAGAAACTCGTAATGCCGCGCGTATGCATCTCCATACAGTTCAATTGGACAGGCCCCGAACTTCCCATTTCGTTCGTTCTTTTATCCCTAGAGTTTGGAGAGACCTGGACGGAGAGTATTCGCTTTCTGATGGAAGGAATGGTTCCTCTTCACTTCTCAACTGTGAATCTGAAATATTCTGAAATGTTAAAGAATTTTAAATTCATAGTATTTTGGTAATCAAGCCATTTACTAAGATACGGAAGTAAATTTTCTGGTACTCTCTGATTTGTTTGTGCCACTGCAGCCTGGTTGTAATTCCGCTAAAACAAATACAACAAATTAAGTTAAAACTCAATCGACTTCCAACCTATCAAACGTATAGATAGACCCTTTTACATTATTCCAAATGTAAAAAGAGCCGTGCTACTTGATAATAAACTGCAATATAAAAAAATTAGGATATTACAGTTATACTGATGTATGCTATTATTATTACCTGTATTCAGAGGCTGATTGGCTAGTTTCGCAACTAGTTCTACCATTAATTTACCCCTGATTATTTATATATTTTCTAAACCAAGGCAAATATAAAACTTGGGGGAATATAAATGACGTATTTTTCAAAAGACCTCTATCAACCCCTTAAACTGCACCCCAGTCACTTTAAAATCTTAAATGGCAACACCCCTTATGTGGCACTTTTCTGAAAAGCTCATAAAAAGTTGGGTTAAAGTGAAAAATTACCTTTAAATTTTATTAAAATCGTACCTTAACATTATTAGCAATTAAAATATATGATACAAACTTAAATAAAATTTATTAAAAAATTAAATTAATACTCCCTGTAGTGCCAACCAGCCCTCACAAAAATTCTTGATAATTTTGGTTAGATCTCTTTCTGAATTTTGTCAATAAAAAAGTAATAGCGACTGGTCTTTGTTGTTAAACGCTGGTGCAACAGAACTAACCAGAACTTCTTATGCGGACGGTAAGCTCTGGGGGAGTATTTTTTTATTTATTATTAGTTTTTAATTAATTCCACATTAAATTAATTGGGCAAGTATATGATTTTACCTTAACTTTTTATGACCAACAAAAAGCATTTTTTATAAGCTATCCAGTGAGGTGCCATATAAGGGGTGTGGCCATTTAAGATTTTAAAGTGACTGGAGGTGCAGCTTAAGGGGTTAAGAAATATTCACAGTGTGGTTCCTTATGAATCTAGAAGTGAGTCATCCTCAAATTTTCTTAGAGAAGCAACTACTTTAATTCGTGTGATACCCAGCAAATAGGAAAGTTTCAGATTTGTTGCCAATCGATTTGGTGTAAGTAAGTCAACGGCTTATAAGGTGTTGTTAAGATTAAGTTTATGAATTATTGATGCAAATAGACTATATAAAATCATAAGTAACAGCCAACAAAGCTATTAATACAATAAATAATTTTTCAGGTGTAGGTTAGGATGCAATAATACACATACACACATAAAGATCCTAACTCCCAGAGAGTACCCAGATTTCTCCTATTATCGTAAAAAGTTTTATTCAGTAATATTACAAGGAGTTTGTAAAAAAATATTAATAGACGTGTTTACAGGTATAGCAGACTATGTTTATAATTCCCGGCTAATTCAGTTTCTTATTTTAAAAAATGTACAATAATCGACCAGTAACAAAAGGACTGGGTTAAAAGCCACATAATTTTGGCAAAGATCTATAACGATCTATTTAGGACCATACACAAACAATCCTAAATATACAATTATTATTATACAGGGTGGCCCAATTGTCTGGGAAAACCCAATATTTCTGTTGTTTACCGCGATATGACAAGATTTTTATTACAAAAATTGTAGGGTTTTTAAAAGTACATATTCAAAACATATTTTAATGTATACAGATTATCCCAAAAAAGTTATGGCTAAGAACTTAGTTTTTTTTTAATTGTTACCCTTCAATTTTGCTTACATATTCGGATTCAGCATAAAATTATATATAGTATAGTTAATACTTTTAATTGCTGACTCTCAACTTTTTTAAAGAAAATACTCTGTATATTAGACCATTTTTAAATTTTACGAATAAAAATAAGGTAGGTTTCTTCAGCAATATACCAAAAATTTAGGATTTTTTAAATATTTAAGGTTTTTGAAAAATATATAATAAGTTTTATTTATAAAAAAAAACTTTAGAATTTTAAACCAAATACCCAGTATATTTGTCAATATTCTTAAAATTTCATCTTTTTCTTTAAAAAAATGGACCATAAGCTATGGTTATTTCCAGAAAGAGCTCATTTATCGACCTGCATAAAATTATCCTAAACCTTTTTGGCCGCATTTTTTGTAACGTAAAAATGTAGCTTTTTATGATTAAATAATATTCTTAATTTTCATGCAGTGCAGTTTTTAGAAGTCAATAAATGCTTTATTTAAAAAAAACATATTTATAGCTTATATTAAATTGATAAATAGAGCGACAACATCGCCACGCGTGCCTAGATAAAATAACGTACTATATGCAAAATTTAATGCCTAATCCGATTCTGTAAACAAAAATAGAAGTTACAATTTAAAAAACTAACTACTTAGTCATAAATTTTTTTGGGACACTCTATATACATTAAAATACTTTTAGGGTATATATGTTTAAAAAGCCTATAATTTTTGTAAAAAACTTATTGTTATATCTCTTTAAACAACAGAAATATTGGACTTTCCCAGACAATTAGGTCACCCTGTATATTTCTTGGCCAGTTCAGAAACTTATTTGCGATTATTTAAATGTTAATAACGTCACAAGAAACTAATAAGTTTCCTAGGTAATAACCGAACAAAGCTATTAATACAATAAATGGTTTTCGAGGTGTATTAGGATGCATTGATGTCACCCACAAAAAAATCCTGGTTCCCAAAGAGTATCCAGATTCCTACTATAGTCGTAAAAAGTTTCATTTAGTATTATTACAAGGAGTTTGTAAAGAAAATAAATTATTTTAGACGTGTTTACAGGTAGAGCTGAATCTGTTTATGATTCCCGACAGTTGTCTGACCTTTCTTTAAGAATAACTGAAAACAGATTGGACTTTTCTAATGACAGTCACCTTATAGGTGATCCACCTTACACTTTAAAAAAATTATGATTATTTGTATTGGTAACTTAACTTATCAGCAAAAGCGATTTAAACTAAGGATATCAAAACTTATACCTAAAATTAAACAAGCTTTTGTGTTGCTAAAAGGACGATTTTAAAGACTAAAATACTGAGAACCCCCTTAAAATGAATATTACTTGTTTAATTATTATTATTTCCTGAATTTTACACAATATTTGCATCATAAATAATGACGACCCACATAAAATTTTAAATACTAGAGAGGAGCGAAGGCAAAAAAACACATCAAGTAAATGATGCAGAAAATTTTGATAATGAAAGAGATCAATTGGCTGCTGTTGCGCAAGAGGCAACGAAACAAAATTGGGATGGCTCTAACCCTCATGGATCCCTATTTTGTTAGATTAATGATTTGTTCACATGTCCAAGGTACCAAAGCAACGATGATGGTGGTGATCGGTATATTTTTCTACACCCGATTGTACCCCAACAAAGGAAGGTAAAGACATCTTTTCTTTAAGTGGGTGCTTTTTGTAGCCACTGTGGTCGAAGCTGAAGTAATTGATCGTTCACAGTGATTAGAACTTAGGAATGAAACTGGATCCATATTAGGCGTCGTCGATAAACTTAAGGAGGAAATAGGCGATTAATACAATCATTATAGACGTTTCAGGCAAATAAAAGCTTCTTTTAAAGGAAAAGAAGCATCCAAAAATAATCTTTTTAACTTAACTTATAAGGTGGCCAATGGCTTCTTGCCAGAAGAGCAAAAGAAATTGCTAAGTCTATAAAAATTTCTGAGAATAAAAAAGAAAGCAAGTTTTGGTTTTTTGAAAACTTTGGAAACTAATAAAAAACAAGAAATTTATATCAAAAAAGGTACAATAATCGACCAAAAAAGGGTACAATAATCGACCAAAAACAAAGGGGTAAAAAGCCACATAGTTTTGGGAAAAACTTATAACGATCTATTAAAGACCTTACACAAACAAAGTTTTGAATCTTAAATGGACATTTATTAATATACATTGCTTGTCTAGTCAGGCTTCCCCCTCCTAACTTTTTAATTGTTTGGTAATTTTTCATGAAAATTTGAGGAATTTAGACAGATATAAATGTCAAATTTACAGCTGGGCGCCATTTTAAAAAAAATTAAATGGAAGGGAAGTCTTGTAAAACATCATTTTAAAGCTCCTGACAAGCTCTTTATAACATCAAATATAAAGTGAATATCTCTACCTCCTAAATAATGGCGGTACTTTGAAAATTACCTGAATACCCAATTTGGATAGCCATATCTCCAAAACTAATAAAGAAAGATATACCTTATGTGGTATTTTCTTAAAGCTCTTTTAGATATCATTTTATTGGTGATATAATATACAGGGTGCGTCATTAAGAAAATCCATACTTTTTGTTCTACCCTGTATAGTATTACCAATATTACCATTAAATAAATCATTAAAAGAGCTTTAAGAAAATACCACATTAAGTGTATCTAACTTTATTAGATTCGAAAATACGGCCATCTAAATGAGGTATTTCGGTAATTTTTAAACTTCCGCCATTTAGTAGTAGGTAAAGGTACTGATTTAAATATTCTGGGGTTATAAACTACTCGTCAGGAGCTTAAAAATAATGTGCTACAAGACCCTCCTTTCCATTTAATTTTTCTTTTAAAATGGCTCCGAGGTGTCAGTTTGACATTTATATCTGTCAGTTCCTGTCTAAAATTTTGTTTATGTTGTCTTACTAAAGTCTAAAATTTTCATAAAAAAATACCAAACAATTCAAAAGTTAGGAGGGGGTCCTCTATTTAGACAAGCACTGTATATTTCTGGAACAGTTCAGAAACTGCAACTATTGATTTAATTGCAATTTGTTGATGACGTCACGAGAAAGTAATACGTCTCCTCGGTAATAATCGAACGATAATAAGAGTTTGACACATGACATCGGCCATTACCCGGCGCCTTCAACATACTAGTTAAACCCTGATTTGGGGTGCAACTAGGGATGTAGCTTAAGTAATTAAATAAAAGAAAAAAACACCTAATTTTTGTTGATTACAATAATAAAATTAATATCAAGTTACATAGGATCAGAAGTGTAAGGTAGCACATTTTAGAAATATACAAAGTTAATTATACTTACAATAAGGTTGCTTTGTATATCGAACATGGCCTTTTATTTATAAAACGCTCTTTTTTACCCGCGGACCGCGCGCGATCGGTAAATTCTGCGGGTTTGGCAATTTTTACATATTCTCTGAAACAATAGGCTTATAAACTTCTAAAACCGCCATAACTGCAAAATAAGTAAATTTTGTTTAATTTTGATATATTCCGCAAATCAAGGGATTACGTTAACTCCCTAGATTGCCTTATTGCAAATTGGGTGAATTTGTTTCATTATATTTTTTTTTATTTTAAACAATTAATTTGCAAATTTGGAAAAGCGAGATTTTTTAAGTTAATGAACTTATACGAAATAACTGAGAATTAGTAGATTAGATTAGATTAGATTTTTATTGACTACGTTTTGTAGAGATACAATTGTAGCAAGTCATAGAGTATCTATAAATATTATAAGAGATATCTCATATGTATAATTTATATAACATAAAACATAAAATAAGTAAAAAGTGCTTGACAGATATAGTACAAAAAAAAGGATGCATACATATATATATATTAGTACAGAAATAACAAATCTTTATATTGATTAAAATATGCGATAAAACATAACATACAATACACTAAAAGAACAACAAGACGATTTTAAAACCGTATTAAGCCTTCCAGTCCTGCACATCCACTAGAGAGTGTCTGCTCATACTCACCCACCGAATAAAATGAATTTTGTATAAAAAATTTTTAAGGTGTAATTTAAATTTGGAAAAATCTAATTTCTTTATCGCTTCCGGCAAAATGTTGTACAGATTGACATTAAGGGAGTTTTTAAATGCTTTGTTTAAGCTATATCTATGCGGTCTAATAAAGTGTGCACTTCGTGTCTCGTAAGAATGATAAAAGGAATTCAAATCAAAACTATTAATATTACGATGTATTTCCAAAAGTTGATAAAATATATACAACGATGGTAATGTCATTATTCGAAGCCTTCCGAAATAGGGCTTGCAGTGGTCTATATAGCCCCCCAGCGATCATACGAACAACCCCTTTTTGTAACCTAAATATTGACACAGAATCTGCGGCATTACCCCACAGATGAACCCCATATGACAAGTGACAGTGAAAGAGTGAGTGATAAACGGTCAAAAGAGCAGAATTACCAACTACAGCCCTTAATCTCCTTATTACGAAAATTACAGAGGACAACCTGTTTTTAGAGCCGCGATATGCGCGCTCCAATTAAGTTTGCTATCTATAGTCAAGCCCAGTAGCTTGACACTGTTTTCTTGAATCAAGCTCGATTTATTCGAAAAAATAATTTCCTGAGTTTTATCCATGTTGAGTTTCAAGTTATTTTGGGTGAACCAGGTCTCTACTTTATCCTTTATTTGTGTCGTATTTATTTTTAAGATTTCAAGAGATTGGGCCTTAGAAATTAATGAGGTATCATCCGCATAGCAGACAACACTCTCAGGAAGCATATAAGTAAACAAATCATTGATGTACACTATGAAAAGAAGAGGCCCCAAGACAGAGCCCTGGGGGACGCCACTCATCACAGCGCACATTCTAGACTCCTCATCGTTAAGACAGACGCACTGTGTTCTGTCTGTTAAATAGGAGGTTAGTAAATCCAGTGGAAGACCTCTGACTCCATACCTTGAGAGCTTTTGTAGCAAGAGTTCATGTGAGACACAGTCGAAGGCCTTGCTGAGGTCACACAGGGTAAGACCTATGCACTCCCCTTTCAAGCCCCTCAACTATGT
The DNA here is from genome assembly GCA_014170235.1 of Listronotus bonariensis. Lineage (NCBI taxonomy): Eukaryota > Metazoa > Arthropoda > Insecta > Coleoptera > Curculionidae > Listronotus > Listronotus bonariensis. The sequence continues at coordinate 75,545 of JACEGR010000326.1, read as the reverse complement.
CTTTAACAACATGGGAAACAGCCCGAACTGTAGTTAGTGTGTCACGGAACCCAAATTGAAAAACATGCAGTAATCTAAAACCTTCCAAAAATTGATTTAGGCTTCTCTTAATCACAACTTCAAACACCTTACCAAATATGGGAATTATCGAGATGCCTCGATAATTCTCTGGCAGGTTAATATCACCCTTCTTAAAAAGTGGAACCACTCTGGATTTTTTAAAACAATCAGGAAACTTTCCCTGGCTAATACATAAATTAATTAGATGTGTCAGTGGTTTAATCAGACAAGGACTTATCTCCTTAAGGTAAATTTATATGTAACCAAAATTAATTGTTCCTTGATAATATTTTTAACTGATCACTATTTCTAATCCAATTTTCACCGTAGGTATCATTTAAATAGTTTGTTACCATTCGAGCGTTGTGGGGTGGCGCGCCGTCTTGTTAAAATTTCTATTTATTTAAGGTACCTATATCATTAAAAAAATAATTTCACGAAAAACAAACTGCAGATATCCTTCTCCTGTCAAATGCATTGGAAAAATTATGGAGCCTAAAATTCTATCTTTTATAATTCCAACCCAACAATTAAAGCCAAAACGTTCTTGAAAATTTCCTTCTTCCATAAGGTGCAAATTGCCTTTAGACCAGTATCTCTTATTGTTTCGTTTGAGAACTTCCAAATTTTTAAACCGAAATTTATCGGTATAAATAATTTTGTAAGGAAAAGTGTTCTTGATATTTTTGTGAAAACCAAATACAGCCAATTCAGAACATAAATAGGAGCTATGTTTTATAAAAATGTATTTAAAGTAAAGTTATATAATGTGCGGTTTTATATCATCCAGTGACGTCACTTTGGGTAGCCTTAAATCCAAAATATCATCGATGACCCGAAATTGTTATGGAAATATTACTAGTAGGGCTGGGACTTTAACATGATACAATCCTAAAGAATTTTACCGATGCCAGTTTCCAATGCGGGGTCCTTTATTTAAAATAACAATATGACACCGATGACAGCTGTTCTGGTTAGTCTGCTGCTATCGATTTCTTAAAAAGTAAAATATTTTGACAGTTCTACCACTTTCGATTATACCGGAAGTTTATGTCATCTTCCATATTTTATATCGAACGCCTTATACAGGGTATGTCACAATTTGTTCGACAAACTTTAAGGGCCACTTCTACAATTAAAAATACAAGCAAAACTTCATATTATGATATATGTCTTAATCGTCTTAGTTTTTAAACTACAGGGTGTTAAAAGTTAAAAAAAAATCTGTTTTTTTTATAATACATTTTATATTAATTTAGATATTTTGAATTTGGGTGACGCCTCCCACGTATCAAAGGGAATTTTTTGGCATACAAGAAAAAAAATTGTTTATCAGTGGCGTCCACGAGAGGTTTAAGTTAACTATTTTTTAATAAAAAATTATACGCCACGGCATTTTTCTAAAATAAAAATAATTTTTAAAATTCTCTTTAGGTTTGAAACAAATTTGATTTTTTGACTCCTTTTATTGGATGCACAGTTTTCGCGTTAATAAATTAAATTTTCTCAGCACGGTCATTTCGTATGGACAATATCAAATTCTACAGTGAAAAATTACCTTGGATATTTATTCTGCCGGGAAATGGTTTTAATTTATTTACGGGAAAACCGTGCATTAAATAAAAAAGTTACCAAATTAAATTTGTGTTGTTCCAAAAATATTTTTAATTTAGAAAAATGCAGTAACGTACCATTTTTTTTCCTAAAAAAATATTTACCTTAAACCGCTCATGAACGACTTTGGTAAAAATAAGTTTTTTCTGGCATGCCAAAAATTTCTCTTAGTGCATTGAAAGCGTCCCCTAACTTCTTTAATAATATCTGTATTGGTATTGTTACAGACTTTCAAAAATGTGCTTAGGTTATAGAATTTTAGAGAGTTAGGATCATTTAATTTAGTTTGTTAATTTATTTAAATAATTTACCCTAATTTTTCCAAGTGTTTTCATCACTTTCGAAGGTTTCCGAAAACGCCCGAATTATCCATTAAGAATTTTATGCCATCCTGTACTATGGAATTTTCACGATATTTCCCGAAGATTCTAGATCATTCTAGATAGATATAAATAATCATTAAAATGATAATATTTTTAAAAAAATCATTTTTGGAAGAATTTTTTTACAAACTTCCCCTTATTTTTAATGCTTAATGGGATAAGGTAAAAAAAAGTGGACGGTTTCTTTAAAAAAAATGCCTTTTAGGGTTTTTGTCTTTATAATTGTTAACGATAATTTTACCACTCTGTATTTATTTATTGTAAAAATATCAGAATCCCCCCATAAGGAACCCAACCCTTACTTATATTTAAGGCTTTATTTAGAAAAAAATAGGGTATTGTAATGGCTAAAAACCTTATTCTTGACATAAAACTTAAAAGTTAAAAACGCCTGGACTATGGTATAGAACACTATACATAAATTATGTTTAGAATTTTACGCAAATTTTAAAAATAAATATTATATAGGGTGTCCCACACTATTTTAATAATGTTACCAAATTTTTAAAAAATTTTAAATCCTACTCTGGGACACTCTGTATATCACACTAGTGTTGTAAAATACTTTGCAAAACTAGTGTGATATAAGGCATTTTCTATGTATAAAAATAGTATACTTTTTGCTATTTTAACATGTGGTTGTAGAAAAAATGGGTTTTTAATCGCTAAATGTAAAGAAAAATAATGTACAGTGAGTTTACGTAAGTTGGCGTCATAATATAGTATACTTTTTTATTATTATTTATACAAAAAAAATATATTTTTGTATTTTATTATAAAATATTTTTTGTTACTTTTGTTAGATCACGATTTTAAATTATCGCAGTAAGCATCTATATAAACTGACGGTATTCGTCTAATAGACGTATATGATCTTTTGTTTGACTTAGCTTATTTTGTTTCTTAAAAAGTAATTACGAACATTTAAAAATATTTGATAATTTTATTAATGAGCGTAAAAAGTTCTGCATGGTCCAAAACCTAAAAGGCAACCATTAGATATTAAATTGTATCAGTCATCTACGAGGTTAAGCCAAAAATAAATATTTTGCTTAAAAGTAAAGTATCTATATTTTTGCTTATTTCAAAAAATTTTATAAGGAAAAGATGTTTAGAATTAAAAATTGCTTTTAAATATACATTATTGTTTTTTTTTATGTAAAAATGGTGTAAATTTAAGTTTGTATATTAGTGCAATACATTTAATAATTATAAATTTAATAAAACAATTTTAAATAAACCTTGTAAATTAACTTTTACCAAAATAACTAATGTAGAAACTTAAATTTTCATTTGCGCAGAAAAAGAAACTGTTTTCTTTCCAAATAAACAAAATAGCATATTTACAAGTAAGTTTTAATTTTAAATATATTTTCTATATATTAATTTTTTTATACCAGCAAAAATAAAGTTATACAACTTCACTCTTAAGCAAAAATAACATATGTATACGTATCTTTTTTGTAACCTAAATTAGCACTATTTTAATTTGGATATAAAATGAAAGTTTCTACAATATTTTTTGTCACAATTTTGCTCTATTTGTAAAAAATAAGGGTATATTTATACCTCGCCTTGTAAATTGAGAATTAAAGTAAAATTTGGTATTTTTAAGTTTTGGACTAGACGATCAGTTTTCTCAAAATTTCGTTTGAAAACTTAAAAATGTCCCTATGCTCTTAAACATCTATCTTGAGACACATTTTAAACGTTTTTAATTATAGAGAAAAAAGACCAGTAGTATAATTTTAAGATACATTTAAGGGTATTTAAAGAAGTTAAAGATAATTTTTGATTATGGGCGTAGACTGGGGCGCAGCTGCCTCCTAGCTACCTTGATACTAAGACATAATATGGAAAGGAAGAAGTATGTCGAATTTTCACGATATGAATGTGAAATTTATTTATTAATTTAATTATTTATCTAGACATGCGAAACCACTTAAAATTTATTAATTTATTTAATTATTTATCCAGACACGCGGTAGCGCACCAGGTGTAATATTACACGAACCACTTGGTGCCACTTTCGACCCCTCCATAATTCAATACCTATTTACCGTAAACACCTTAAACTACACTTGTTTATTTATATCCATTAGAATAATTATTATAAGCCCAAGTTTAATAAAGCTAGCTGAAACCGTTATAAAGATATGAAGGTTCAAAAGTCGTCAATTTTCCACTGACTGACTGACATAGATCAAAAACATAACCCACTTTCAGATGACCCAGAAAGAGGAAATTTGAAATTTAGCTTGGTAGTTGTGTGTAAGCGTAGGAAAAAATAAAAAAAAGGTAAAAATTGGTGGGTTAGGGAGGGTCCCCATACAAGAAAATGGTTTTAAATTGTAGCGTCCAAACCGTAAGTAGATATTTGAAATTATCCCAATATATGTATTTGTGTATGTATATTTGGTATATAACACAAATTTAAAAATAAAATTAGGTAAGAAAAAAGTAAGTGTGTACCCATACAAAAACGACGTTTGCGGCGCCAGATCGGTATATCGCCCGGACTTGGCTAATTTAGGCAAGAGAGGCGTGTTAAAAAGGTAGCAAATAATAAATAAGCAATGAGCACTGCTATTTCTTACGTTTAAGAAAATGTAGAGAATAGCATACAAAAGAAATCTGTGCAGCGGGAACGCAAGGAAAAATATTTAGTCTAAATACCTGTCTAATATTCTTTAAAATAAGTAACGATATTCTACCAAAAACATAGATGTGAAAACGGGGAGCCAAGTTCAATACAAAAATTATGTTTGGATGTGAACTTCGCCGTAAAAAATGAAGATCTAAATGATTGCCAAGTTCTATACAAAATCCAAATATGTATAAGATCTTAAAATGGGTTAGATTTGACTTGGCCAGCTTTTATTAGAATTAAAAAAATATGTAAATAAGTTAAATAACCTTATAGAATGACTGATATAATGAAAACTGGCCTTGTCAAATTTAACCTACGTTAAAGGTACTCGCATGTACACTTTGGTGGCGCAACTTTTTATAGCGCAGTAATAAAATGTATGTTATTGTTCATACATTCATTAAAATTTTTTAAAAATGGCTTTATAAATAACTTGCGCAATTAAAAAGTGGCAAGATAAGAGAGTTGCAACGCTATTTATACACAGTACGCAACTTTCAGTGCGAAAAATAGGCTCCCACTTTTTAACAGGTCGTTCTACCCTACCAATTTCCATTACGATCTTGTGTTGCGTGGGTTCTCAGTTTAATAGTACTGATTAAGTAAAGTTATAAATTTTAGTAGAAATAATGTATTCTGAGGATGCCAAAATACAAGCAGCTTCTTTGACATACCTACTAGCAATGTTAAAGATTACATTTTCTAATTTTACTTTATTTTTTAAATCACTTAATTTAACAGTTTATAGGCACACATTTTTTATTAAGCTTAATAAATGCAAAGGTTCCTTGGACTCATTTATTTTTTGAGAATGCCATTGTTCTGTGAAATATTAAACAGTTACCTCAATAAGAACCTCTACTATTTACTAGCCTTTCGCGTTAAAACTGCACAAGACAAATATTGCGCCACTCGATATTTAACAACACTCCGGTACATTTTGAGTTTTGTAACTTTGCCTGTTTACACGTAGTGATTTTAATAGGGTACGCAACTCGAAAAATGAATAGAAAATTTTGAAAATGGCGTAACTTTTAAAGTTGCAACAACATTCATACTGTGCAATACCAGAATGGAGCCATTTTCCATTTTGCGCAACACAAAAAGTGTACATGTGTGCAAGCACCTTAAGGTCTCATACATATTTGGATTTTGTACAAAACTTGGCACTTATTTAGATCTCCATTTTTTTTTGCGGCGAAGCCCATAGCATAATTTTAGTATTGAACATGGTCTACCTTTCTCAAATTTATGTGTTTGATAGGTTTAAAATTAATTTAAAAGTAACAAAAAGTGACAAATTTAAAATTAGTGAGTTTGTGAACTATATTGTCGTGGAGCATTCATATCTTAAAAAGCGAAGAGGTAACACAAAAAAGCAATAACTCCCAAACTCCTAATACCACTGTATTTAAGATAAAATTAGAAAAACAAATACCAAATATTAAAAAAAAAATTAAAAATTAAATTATTATTTTAAAAGTTAAAGTCACTAATTATAAATATTTTAAAACAAAAAGCTCTTAGTATACCTTAAGGAACTATTTTAAAATTATAAATTTAAAAATAAAAATAAATAAAATACTACCGAAACCATTAAAATTTAATCCTTTATTACTTGCCCAAAAAATAACATTTTTAAAAACAATAGGCTACTAGCGTGAAGAACACATCACATTAAAAATTGAAGAACAGAAAACAACTGCAAGCAACTTTACAAATTAAAAAAATTAGGAATCAGTTTTTCAAACAAGACCTATTTTGATGTAGCTAAAGTGCCCTGACATTAATTGTCTGCGTATTAATAAAAATCCTAAAGATTTTCAAATAAAATAACTTTTATCTTCTTTCTCAGAAAAGTTACTTTTGAAAGTTTATTGAGTTATGACCATCTAATTTTGCTGGCCCTTAAAATATATTTTTTTTTTCAGTTAAAGCGAGTATCGCGAATTCATCTATTTTATTATAAGGATATTTATATCATTCTTATTTCTTAAGACTTTTTAATAATAGGTATAAATTTATCATATTTAATTATATAAACCTCTTGTGTTACATGTAATCGCATTGTTGGTTGTTTCTGGTGAAAAGTGTTATAAAATCTCATCCTAAAAGACATTAAAGATTGTGGAACTAAACTAATTAGGTATAACCATTTTCATTTCTTAAAGAAATGCAAATGTAATTAACTTTTTGGAAATATTCAAAGAATACGTTAAGCTTCAAAATATATTTTTTTGAGTTATAGCAAGGAAAATTGTATTCCCCTAAAAGCGGAAATACATACAATTGGAGGGGCAGCAAAAAAAGAAGTTGAAACACCTAAAAAACATATGGGCATTGTTTACGTAACACCAGGGTAAAGCGTCATGAGGCATAAATATTCTCATAAACTGCAAAGAAATTAAATATTCCATAAAAAGGAAATTAAAGATGCTAAGGGTAATTTCAGATGGAGAATATTTTAAACAGGTTCTTTAGACCAAGCTAAAAACTATATTTACTGCCACTACCGCGCCTAGTGAAGAATCTGTCTTTTAAGGTATTTCTGCATTTTTTCTGTAAGAAACTGTTAACATTAAGGGAAAGTAGGGTAATGGTTAATGGTGCGCAAAGGGTAATGATGCGCATGAAAAAATCTCAGATCGTGGGGTGAAATCTGGCATTTCTGTCAATGTTGCAAGACCAGAACATACTAGGAAACTAGTGCGGCCATTATTTGTAATCATAACTTGACGCAAGTAGATAGTGTGGGGCCTTTATTTTTTAACAGTTGACGACGGTTTGTTTCTATTTTTTATTTTTTTCACAAATAAGTGTTAAATTATGCATGTTTTATACTAACTGCAATTCTAATTAAATAGGTAGTTTCAATAATAAAATTATTTTTTAAATGTAAATCATGAAGAAGGAAGTGTGCGAATAAAGGCGCATCTTTACCCCCACACAGATAAAAGGCAGTTTTTTCAATTTTTTTGTTTTTTATTTTAGAGGCTTAAAAATTATATTTGAAAAACTACCGTCTTTTCTTATTCTCCGAAAGATGTTCAAAAAGTGTATTAAAAGCTGTAAGAACTAATGGAATAAAATCCGAGCTTTTTATTAAACGGCTGTCCATTTTGTCAAGCACACAAAACCCAGTTCAACTAATTCAATTATTTTAATACTGAATAACCATTTTATTCCAATATCAATAGGTGATTACAATTTTTGTAAAGTTAGTAATATTTACATGGTTTTGCGTTCATCAAACACTTTAAAATACCTTCAACCACTAGATCTTGCATATTTTAGTATACCTTAAAATGCACTTTACAGAGAGTTTGATTTTTACCTACCTACTACTAGACATGCAAAAATTACGGAATATAAAGTCGCTGAACTTCTTAACAAGGCATTTGTTAAAGTTGCTAAAATATAAAAGTTAGTTAAAACAAAATAATATTTTGCTTTTCTTCAGAATAAAAGGTTTTATCAAAGGTTTTAAGAAAATAAAACTTTTATATACTGTGAGGAACTGTTCTGTCCTTGCATATTATAATAAAAGTAAAGATTACTTTAAAAAAATAAAATATAAAATATTTAATAAAAAATTACTTACAATTCAGAGAAGGTTTGAAACTCTAAACAAAGGATCATAAGCTTTCAATCGAAATTATTTTAATCAAATAAAATAAAATCTTAACAAGACGTCAGTGCGTAGAGGACTACAAAGTTCTTCCCGGAGTGGCGGCTAGAGGTGTCGTATTAACGTTTTTTGCCTTCGGGGATCAAGGAAAGATTCACGCTAAATTGACGGCATCTTTCTTCTGGATCTAAGCGCTGTGAGCGAAGATTCCTATAAGCTGATGGTATCCTGTTTGGTGGTGAACACGAGGTATTTCTCAAATGGCGGGAAATAGATGGGCGTGCCATGGGAACTGTCAGTAGTAAAAGTGAAGGTTATACGTAACACCAGTAGCAGAACTTGGTCGACAATTTATGCATTGCATCGATTGTGGAGTTATTTGTTTTCTTTTGGAATTTCTGGGAGCTACGAGCTCGATTATCCAGATTTTCCGCCGACAAAGCCCTGGAAAGCATAGTCCGGAAGGGGAGAGTGGTGGATTGGACCTGACCTGACCTGAAGGGACCAAAACCAAGAAAAAAATAGAATAGAATAGAATAACAAGACGTCAGAACGTGAACTAAACTTATTGTTGCGTCTCGAAAATGTGGTAAACAGTTTACCAAAAAACTAACTGCTAAACTGGCTAAAAACGTGAAAAAACTTATTTAATAAAAATTATAAGGACTGTTTGACAGTTTAGAGTTTGACATTACTTTAAACAAAAAATAACTGGTAAAAGATTCAACTATTAGGTAAAATAAAACCACAATAAAAAAATAGAAAAAAAAATGTTTAGCCATATAATAATAGTTATTTATTAGATAAGTGAGTTATATTACATATAAGTCACGCAAGAGCGAGCCCGAAGGGCGAGAGAGGTAATTTTCTTAAGTGACTTATATGTAATAACTCACGTGTCTAATACAAAATTTTATCCAACACTTTCGTATAAATCGTTTTTAATATCGAAAATAATTTGAAAACGTCATCCATTATTTGTTACTTGTCATTGTCAACACCAGCAACAAAATTTTGTATTATTTGGAAAGCAAGCTTGTTTGGTTGTAATGCATTTTGTTGGTAACTACGGGTTTGTAATAATAAGTCTATAATTCACTAGTGAGCTAAAGGGTACTTTAGCTCACTAGTGACTTATAGTACACTTTATATCCTCAAAATCTGATCAATTATGTAGATATTATATGTAAGTGTTGGATAAAGTATATAATAGTTTATTTGTTTTCTGGAAGATTGTGTGGCTAAACATTTTCTTTCTATTTTTTTATTCTGGTTTTATGATACCTTATAGGTGTATCTTTCACCAGGTAATTTAAAAAGTAATGTCAAATTCTAAACTATCAATCAGTCGTTTTATTTTTTTATTACAAGTTTTTTAGATCTTTAGCCAGTTTAGCAGTAAGTTTTTGGTAAACTGTCTAGCACATTTTTGAGATGCGACCATATGCTTAGTTTACGATCTGGCGTCTTGCTAAGATTTATTTTATTGGATTAAAATAATTTCAACCGGAAGCTTATGATCCTTTGTGTAGAGTTTGAAACCTTCTCTGTATTGTAAGTAATTTAATATTAAATATTTCAGTAATTTATTTCTTTTAAAGTAATCTTAACTTTTATTTTATTATTCAAGGACAGAATAGTTCTTCATTGTATATAAAAGTTCTAATTTTTCTAAAATGTTTAATAAACTTTTTATTCTAGAAAAAAGCAAAATAATCTTTTGCCTAAACGCAAACTCCCAGGAAACATATAAACTATAAAATAAAAGTATCCTGATTCCGCTTTTCAGGAATCTTTTCGTTTGTTGCATATAAGATCTAAAGGGAGGATTTTTCTCCTGCCAGTCACATAAATAAGTTTACAACAGAAGACGGTACTGAAGTACAAGTTTTCGTTTCATCCTTGGTAAGAACTAAGGTATTGCAAGATTATCAGGCGCATTCTTCAGTAAATTACCAAGATCCTTAACCAAGTACATTTAAAGATAACCCTTTTTTTAACTATGGCTCCTATATCGAAAACAACCAAAGTAATAAAATGTTAAGCAGGGCCGTAAATAACGGAAGTCTAAAATATTAACCAGCATTCCAATTAGGCAAGACTTAGAGAACGGTAAAATAAAACGAAAATTAGAGGAAAAAGAAAAGAATAAAAAAACTGACAAAAAAGTACTATTCAAAAATTTTTTGATGATGACAAATTAAGTAACTCACTAAAAGGAAAAAGCAGAACAAAAAGACCATAAGCACCATAATCTTCTGATGAGTCCATAGAAGCTGATTTGTCTAATATTTGCCAAGATGTTAAGTTAGACGAGTTTAGTATTAACTGGACAGCCTAAAGACAAGTACCTTAAAAAATGTGTTCAATATGTGATAAGCAAAGCAAGAATAATAAGCTATAAAACTGCTGTATTTAATGTGCTTTGACAAATCATGCATAGGATTGCCATCCGTCCCAATATATCGGGACTGTCACCGTTATTAGGCCTTTTGTCCCGACGACGCGACGCGACGTCCCGATTTCATAGCAAAAAGTCGGTCGGTTTACGATATAGAACAAAAGATTTTTAATTTTTTTGAACTTCTTTATCACCTGCGCTATTACTTAAAAAAAAACATCAATTATTTATACTAACAATTGGAACAAATTAAAAATATGTAAATAACTATTTTCAATTCTTTCATATAATATCAATTCAAAAAGAATTTTTTAATTAATGCCGGACTGACGAAAGAAATTAATTATTGCAATTTTGCAATATAAGTATAACCTTTAAATATTTTGCTATATATAAAAACACAAAAAGGTATAGTGCACCCCTCCCTCTAAACTAAAAAATAAAAGAAGTCAAGGTGTCAAGCTATTGGCTATAGAATTTATGGCAACCCTAATCATGCTCTTTCTCACTCATTCCTAATTAAGATATACAGGGTTATTTACGGTGAGGGTCCTATTAAAAGATCTCGGAAACAATTAAAAATACATTTCTATAATATTGGAGTTAGACATAGAGAGTACTGATTTTTCTACGGTAAATACCTCACTTTCCTGGGACTTTCGGCTATACTGGAAGTGCCTATCAACTTGCTCATCTAAAATTAAACACCCTATCTAATAGGACATTTTCAAATTGTAGAGAGCAATAAAAGTCTGCGACCCAGTAAACGTTTTTATTGATGAGAATGATGAGAAGACGAAGTACACTAAAAAATAATACAGTACCAATAAAACTAAAAATATTTTTATAATTATTGCACCCAAAGGTATTTACATATTAAAAAATATTTGCATAAGAAGAGAATTTATACCACCTACCTAGTACCAGAGACGCTTCCCCGGAATAATAATGAATCAAAATTTAGAGATTACGCCCAAAAGGCTACTAGCGCACTGGGTTAAATACTAAACAACCGAAAAAAATTTCTTTGAAGTTTTTGTCTTATTTAACCACAGGCGTGCGAATTTCTAGATTAGGCAGGTAGTTAATATTGAATGTAATATTCATGTAGTTTTTTGGTATACTACAGATTTAAATTTAAGGGTTTATGTATCCTTGGTGATTCCTGTTAAGCAATAATTTTATACCAAATAAATACAATGAGTTGTTTACAGGAAAATTTAATAAATATATTTGGGTCTGCAAACGTCATTTTTTGACAGATAAATTTAAATATGTCAAAAATGCTTAGACTTAGGTATGACATGATACACAAAATATGCTTAGAATCTCGTTTACAAGGCGAAAATGTAATAATATAGAGGGTGTTCCAATTAAAATAAGCAAGTTGACAGGCACATCCAGTATAACCGGAAGACCTAGAAATGTAAGGTATTTGCTAATAAAGACCAATAGCATCTTCGTCTAACGCCAACATTTTAAAAATGTATCTTTAGTAATTTCGGAGATCTTTTATTAGGACACTAACCGTGAATAGCCCTTTATATGGCTAAGTTTTGTAGTAAAAAAGTAAAATCTTGTTAAAATGTAAATATTGCTTTTTTTAAGTTTTCCAAGAGGAAAAATTTAACGGACTTAGTATAGAATTAAATAAAGAAAAGTTTTTAGCTACGATTATTATTTAACCACTAATCCGTCTGTCGTATAAATAAACATATTTATCTACCAAATACAAAAGACAAGCATTTAATTATTAAATTGTATCATTTTCATTACTTGTAGCCCCTTATGTATTTTCATTTAAGCACCTGTTCACGAAACTGATTAAAGCGTTATTAGGATATCCGTGTTCTCTAATAAATCACACGTAATCCTTGTTTACGAGCTCTGCGTTTTGGTATTATGTTTAAAGGAATTATTCCGGGAGCGGATCATTTTCTTTTATGTTTTCTTAAAAGATATTTAGAAAACAACGTCTGAAAAATTTAATGACTGGTTCTAACTTTAAAATATGATCTATGTAGTGTGTTATTATAATATACAGTGCACTTCAATTAAAACGGGCTACTCCCTATAATTTCGTTATTTGCACATGGTTTTCATTTATACAGGGTATTATGGAAATGCTTTATTATATTTTTACCTTAAAATTATTGTATAAAAATAAATAGAATTAAAATTGTTAAAAATTTAGGACTACCATTTGCTGACATAATGAACCTTAAAATTGTATGGCCAAAATGTAAACCCGCCACTGGCCTCTTTGTGTTATCCCTTTAAAAACAGCTGTAAGCGGTTTTGACATGTGATAAGGTCAACGAACTTGTAAAAAGGTTCAAAATTTATTTTGTTCTTAACGAGATTATTTACGGACTTATTATTTTAGAAAAAATCATTAAATATGGCTTAATGTAACTCTTAATAAGGCATAGGCTTAAAATGTCCTTCGTTTGCTTCACATCATATATTTATTTTTCGCTTGATACTATTTTTCGCTGGCAAAATAATGTTTTTATTGTTTAAAATTTTCTAAGCCGATTAATTTCATAATTGCTCAACAAGTTAACACTAAATGAATTTACTACAAACAACCATTTTATGATAGAATAGCCACTGTTTTTACTTTACTTTTTATTTAAAACTCCACCGATCAGCGACATCTGTACTTTATAATAAAAATTATTACCGAAATTAATCCTACCGACCAGGTAAAAATGCTCTACAGCTTCTTTAGCAGCCAAAACCCGAAAAAAATGTAGTTTTCTAAGAAAACGTCAGTATTACTCGAAAGTCGAAAGAAAACTCCAAATACAAGCAATTTTATTGTAAAATTAAACTTTAAGATATCGACTTCAGGATTTTGGACTTTATAATATTGGTAGTAATTGATTTTGGTAATAATTATTGTTAGTACAAAGTAAATATGTCGCTATGAGTAAAAGTCCAAAAAGTTTTATTTAATAAAATAGTTTGTCTCTCTAAAGCAAGTAAAAGGGGAGTTTAAAGTCAAGTAACAACAGTTTCTAATACATCATAAAAGTTTTAAGTTGCAAAATTAATCAGCCCAGCAAATCATAAACAACAAAAATATTTTTGCGCGAGTAAGATATTAATGCATTTTTGGAAGCTAACAGAGGGCATTTCAAGCATATTCCCTATTAAAAGGTAAATTAACCCTACGGCACTAATGTGAGACTGTAGTATAAAGCCGCGTCTAGACTTGCAACCATTCGCCGCGCCGCTCCACGCCGCATATCCCGCCACATAACGCGGACGTGGACGTTGACGTTGAAAATCTAGACGCGGCTTAATAAAAATTATACCAAGATTTAAATGGCCATTAATCCCGAAAATATTTAAGATAGATATTATATTAAATGTAAAATTTTTGTAGACTTTTCTAAAGGATCTCTTTAATGGTGACATAATATATCAGGTGTCCCATTTAAAAAAAAAAGTTTACCTTTTCATTTCTCTTAAGCTTTTGATGTTTATTTGTTTCTTTTAATATACATAAAAGATAAAAAATGGAAAATTATAAAACTTGTATATTTATATTACTTTAAAATTACGGAGTCTCCAAATAAATAGATAACCCCGGGTCGCAATGAAGACGGTGACACGTGTTTCATCCTTGTTGGGAATCATCACAACCGCTGTACATTGCTTACAACTTGACTATGTTTCTAGTCGCCTAAACATAATCCCATCATAATAATCATAATATAAAGGGGGTGGCAAAATGAAAATGAAAACCCTTTAACCATACAAGAAAATCCTAAAACATCTCAATTTTAATTTTTAGAAGGGCATTTTTCAGTATCTAAATTAACTTGTTTAGGTTTATCCACTCCTCTTACTAACAAACGTCAAAAAGTTTAAATAAGAAAAGGGGGTCATGCGATACTCATTTCAAAGGTTTTCAAATTATCCCTGAAATAGTCTTTAGTTTTTTAAAATTGGTTTCGTACTTTTCAGAACAATTTATCCTAAATTTCGGCTAATGTAGTAGGTGGATTACCCCTATAACTTTTTTATTGTTTTAAATAATAAAATAAAATTTGGTTGGACATAATAATTTATTAGTTTTCTTTTACTTCCGGTTTAGACGAAAAGAACGTTAAATTTCCCATTTTAAATGAGACATCCGGATTATTCTTAATTATTTGAATTGAAAATAACATTCCGAGTACAATGACAGTACATTTGTATTCATGGCACTCCAGATTTAAAATTAAAAATATTTTGAGGATAGATGTCAAAATGTAACAAATCGTCATTGTACTTAAAATATAATTTTTTATTAAAATTAGTAAAAAATAACCCAGGTGTCTCATTTAAAATAAGAATCATAAGGTCCGGCTTAACCGAAAGCAATAGAAAAGAAATGAATTCGTTACAAATTGCATATTTATGTGAACCTCCCTAACAAACTTAATTTAAATATTTTAAACAATAAAACAGTTATAAAGGTGAGCCAACGCGTACAAATCCCAAAATTTAGGGAAATTTTCCTAAAAATCACTAACCAATTTAAAAAAAAAACTAAATACTTTTAAAGAGAAAATTAAAACCCTTTAAGATAAAGTATCACTTGATCCCGTTTCCCATTTTAACTTTTTGACATTTGTGTTTGCGAGGAAAGGGGATAACACTGAACGAGTAAATATTGACACAAAAATATGTCCACCTAATCACTAAAATTGACCTGTTGCAGGATTTTTTAAAAGTGTATGAATATAAACCAAAACTAAATAAAAATTTTTTGCTTATAAAGTCTTATAAAGACCTGTGTCCGCAACATTGGAAACTCGTGTTGCCAAATTTTGAAAAAGTTCTTGCAGGAATTAATGCAAAATATTTAATTTAGGCCAGCATTTTAACATTTGGTTTTTTTATAAAATGCAGCTGCTATACTGTATAGGCAATAGCTAAAGGTATATCGGCCGGTAAAGGAACAAGAAAGGATATAAAATGAATCATCCAATACGAAATGTGATGCGATATATTTACATGTCAGTATTCACGTTAGACTGTCTCTTTTCCTCACATTGCCTATAAAAATGGTTTTTATTGATTTACGCGAAAACCGTACATCAACCACAAAAAGTCAAGAAATCAAATTTGTTCTAAACTAAATTGGGATTTAAAAAAGATTTTTATTGTGGAAAAATGCAGTAATGTACCATTTTTCTCTTACAAAATATTTACCCTAAACCGCTCATGGACGATATTTTTTTTCTTGTATGCCAAAAAATGTCTTTTGTTGCAAAGAGTGCGCCTCACAAATTTTTTAAAAATATCTGAAGGGATATAAAAGTTATTATAAAAAAAAATATTTTTGAATTTTTTATAACACCCTGTAGTTCAAAAACTAAGACTTTTAGCACATATGCATATATGAAGTTTTTTTCTTATTTTTGGGTGGAAAATCACCTCCCAAAATTTTTAACATTTGTTTAAAAACACCCTTTATATTTGCAAAGGTAATTCAACCTTAGATAAATTATATTAATTTACTTCAAGCACGTTAAGCTTCTTAGTTACAGTTTGCTTTATTTATGAATGTATGTATATAAATTTATTATTAATGCTTTACACCTTTTTTTTTTGCAGGTTTAAAAGTAATAATAAATTTAAAAATATCGTAATTTGTACTTTTAATGGCAAAAAGTAATGATAATTTAAATAATGTCTACAATTTTTATTTTTATACAATTATTATTTTTATACAGAATTCTTTAAATTACTATATTATAAGATTTTTTAGTCAAATAAAAGGAAAAAAATAGGTAAGCAAGGCTGTAACATTTTATGTGCTGTTAACAATGTTGTTTTTAGGTATAAGGTATAATAGGATTTTGTTTGTTTAAAAGTTTTGAAACTAAGATCATTCAAGTAAAACATGTTTTAAGTTTTATTATGTCTACAGATACAGAGATATTATATTTGGTTTATTTTTATTTGAAAAGCATGTCTAGTATGCAACTATATTTAATCGGATTTAAAAGCATGCAATACTTCAAAGAACACAGATTTTGTTTGGGTGTTTTTTTTTTAAATATAACTGAATATATCGATGGGTTTTTGAGAAAACATCGTAAGCGACATTATATTTTTATGCCAAACCGTTGCTTATGACAAGCTACACTTTAGCAGTTTTACAGTGACATTATTATATTCGATATAAAGGAGTAAAATCAATTTTAAAAATATCGTATCTACCATTTATTGGGTAATGTTTTTAGAACATCCTTATTTCTGAATTGGAGATATGCTCTATTTTTTTAGGCGGATTCATTTATTGGATGGTCATCTTGTTGGGTACACGCCTGGAAAGAATGGGACCGCTAGTCAGCTCGTATACCCGGGGACCAGGACCGAAGCGGTCCCATTCTTTTTAGGAGTGTACCCAACAAGAAGACCATCCAATCCTTATTTTTGTCGTATGCTCTACAATGATCCCGACAAAAAATCGTATGCGCTCATACTCGCGGCGTTTAAGATTTATCCTGATGTCGCGTACGATATTATTTTATTTCCACTTAATGCTTGACGGCCACAAAAACTTGCAGAAACTCGTTTGTGTCTTTTTTTTCGAACCTTTAGTTTAGTTAATTATTTTGCAAAGTGCAGAGTAAATATTCTCAGGTGAAAGTCAGTAAACTTTATTATAATAATATTTTGGTAAGGTAGTATTGTTAATTTATTTTTTTATATTATGTTTTTAATTAGGGTGGGTGCGGCTAATAATGCATAGCTAAGGAAAATTTAAAATAAAATAAAAACTGTATATATAATTTACAAAAATGTATTGTAAATCCAATATAGGTATTACTACGACACAAAGAATTTCTTCATTTTTTAAAGTAAAGTTCCTATAAACATATTTACGGAGTTGCTTCGTTTCACAGATACAGGTCGTGAAACTTATTAAATAATTCGGTACTTAAAAAAAAATTAAATACTTTTTAACCGATTTGGTTAAAATTTAGTACGTTTGTTTGATCTAATAAAGCGTTTGTAAAGCTTTAAGTAGATTGACTTTATTAGGCCCATGTACCGTTTTAGTGGGCACAACAGCCAATAATATTAAGATAAAAATGTACGGCACTGGCTTTTAAGGTGGTTTTTATATTTTTTTCATAAAGCAATTTAAAATATAAATTTTTAGTGTCATACATTTGTTTTTTCGTATCTGGCTTCGTATTTAAGATATTTATAAAATACCGACTTTTTAAAAAATATTTAACGCCCTGTTTTTTAGAAACAAAGCAACTCCGGACATATGTTTATAGGAACTTATCATTATAAATTGACACAAAAAGTAAACCATAAAATTTTAACAAAAATTTTTACATTTGGCGTAAACAAAAATAAAATTAAACATTTTTGAAAACCTTGATTAAACCGTATTATACTATAGTAGGGTAATAAGGCCTAGATACATTTGGTAATTTTAATTAACAATAATAAGAATGCCTTGCTTAAAACTAAATTTTTACAGGTAATAACACATTTGTTTTTCTTTACTTAAGTTTATTAGGCCTTGCATAACCTTGTGAAGTGATCAATAACGGTAGGGTAGATGTACCGTTTGTGGCCACCGCATACTGCATACCGCATTTGATATATACAATTTTTAATAGTTTTAAAAATATGGCCATCTTTAAGAATTTGATACAAAAATATTACTTTTTAATTAAATACGCCGTATATTGTTTTACCAATAAAAAGCCATTCCAATCTTAAAAATAGTTACTATATTATTTATTAAACTTATCTAACGCAATAAGGTTAGTGCTTAAAGGTTGCCGAAACCGCGGAAAATTCTCGTTACAAATTTGATACTTTTAAATTTGACATCCTTATATTTTATTATTTTATTCCAATACGCATAAAACTTGAAATACAAACATTTTTTATAGCCTTCGCCACCCTTAATTCATTTTTTATTTGCTTTACAAGGCTTAACCCCTGTTTTAGCTTTTTGCAAAGTGTTTTTGTTCAGAAAGTTCTATACCTAACCGGCAGTAAGAAACAAACATTCAAAATTTATTGATACTAATGGTTGTTGTGTAAAAGTGTTTTTATAACGCTACAAACATTATTAACAAGTTTATGTGGCATTTGGTAAACAATTTGGTATAAATTTTAGGTTAATATGGTGTCCGTCGGATATATGGACGCAAATGGAAAAAAATTATTACACATTTCACAAAAAAACAACTGACAAAATTAAAATATCTTCATTTGTATACCGGGGAGATGCAAAAATATGAAAACGGTTCAAGAGTAAAGTAACCTTATTTCTCCGAATACATCCAAATATTATTTAAAGAAAGTATCTTAAAATAAAACTAGGTGTCAAATATGAAATTACAGCCACCTATCTCGAAAAACATTTTTTTGCTATTATTTTTGCGCTACCTTGTATTTAAATGAAAACAATGCACTTTAAGGCTTTAATTATTATTTTCAATGTTTAGGTTATTTGGTAATACAATTTTTTAAATTTGACTACGTTTTCTAGAACTTATTTTTATTAAGTTATTTTCTGGTTTGTTTTTAATTGAGACTGAAGTTTTGCATTACAAACCTATTATATTCGATAGAAGGTTGACATTAAAGTGAATTGTTTTAATTTGAATACAGGGTAGCGCAAAAATAAAAGCAAAAATTAAAAAAATGGTTTTTGTGATTGTTGGCTGTGACTTCATATTTGACACCTACTTTTAATTTGAAATACTTTTTCAAATTATATTTGGATGTATTCTGAGAAATATGGGTACTTTCCTCTTGAACCATTTTCATATTTTTGTATCTCCCCGGTATACAAATAAAGATATTTTAATTTTGGTAGTTGTATTTTAAGTTTGAAAAAAAGCAGCAACTTTTATTAGAAATATTTTTTTGTGAAATATGTAATAAAGTTTTTTTTCATTTGCATTTATATATCTGACGGACACTGTAAATTTACGGGAAAAAAAATAAATAAAACGAGTAATGTGCACACTGTAGTAGCATAATTTTTAACCTTTACTAAATTTAAAAATGGTATCTGATTGATTGATGTCAATAATATAAAAGCTTGTAAATGTTAAAAGATATAGATAGGATTAAAGTGTTCACCATTGGTAATTTAATTTTTGCTGAAAATATAAAAAAGTTTAAAGTATAAAACTAGTGACCGATTTAACGCTTTTTAATACTAAAGATTAAAATAACATTTGACAATTAGGTTTCTAAGCTAAACAACAGAATAACCCACCATTTCCTATAGTTTTTAAAATATGGCCGTCCATATGTACAAGTAATTTAATCCTACGGCTTGGAGCTGTATGTACAATTTTTTAGGTTATGCACTAAAAAAATATATAGGGTCCAAACCAACCCTTAATATTTACATTAACTCATGCCTAAACTATAATACATTTTCCATTTAAATTACATGGGATTTTTACACTTTTTGCAGTTAATTTTTTTCACGGAAACTAATGTAACTAGAAATATTTAAACAGTCATTTTTGTAGGTAATTTAACGCCCTAAATAAAGATCCAAATGTATTTTTTCATATTTAAATTTATTTAACAATTAAGTTGCATTTATTCTCAAATTCATTTTTTTATTATTTACTACCGCTTTGTTTGCAATAAAATTATGAAGAACTTTAATAAGCCGTATACTAATGTACTTCGTGCCAAATTTAAGTGCTTAGACATTTTTTTTAAATAAAATTTGTGAATATAAGGCAATTAAACAAAAGTTAAACGCAAATTTATGTCGTAAGTATAACCTCTCGGTGAACTGTGGTTATTTGCCAAAAGCTGATATGTCACTTTTGTTGATTTTATATAAAGCGACAATCTAATTATTATTTGTCAATATGTCAAAATATTTTTTGGTATATTTATGTTATTATTGGAGTTAATAACTTGTTAATTCAATACTACTTTAGACAGATAAGTTTATAATAACTTAGTGTTTATCTTAATTATTGTTTTTCTCTAATTAGGAAGAAAATTTACTTTGAAGGACATATCAAGTTCTGGCAAAAATATTCTTTGACATATCAACTCTTGAACTATTTAGCATGTTTAAAAGAAAACAGTATTATCATTGTCTAAATTATTTATTTTGACTGTCAGTTACACATATTTAAAAAAAGACACATATTATTATGTACTAATATCTAAACAACATCTTCGGCGTTTTCATTTACTGCCAAATTTCTATAAAATGTGTGGTAGACAGGATCAATGTACTTCAGCAAGTCCAACAGGTCTTCTTTCTTTTTGGGATTAATAGGTTTAGGACCATTGTAAACTGGCTTCAATTCAGTAGCGTTAGTTCCTCTTCGTTTTAAATTGAATCTGCAGAAACCTTCATTTTCGTCATGCGAATATTTCACTTGCACGACTCCAGGCCCTAGGTCTTTGGAGAAGCGTAAAACCTTTATATCGTGCCAGCGGATATTCTCTCCCGATTCCGTACGGTCCCGTTTAACAAAAACACTTCTTAAAAGCGCCGAATATTGTAAAAAGTCCTCTTTTTGCATTTCCACAACCTTGAATTTTTTTACCACGTATACTACGAACAAATTGGTACCAATCATGAGGTATTCTTATTTCCATTTCAGATGAATCTTTCTTGGCCCTTTCGATTTTTGCGTGGTCAGAGTCACACTCAAGTCTTGAATGTCCCACTTCTAAAAACTTGTGTTCAATAGTTTTTAGATATTTAGATGTAGACAAGAACCACGAAAGAGCAGCTGCTACAATAGTATTTTTATTTTGACCGGGGCAGGAATCTGAGTAAAATATAACCGTATCTATATTGTTTGGTAAATCTCTCAAAAAATGGATAATACAAGATGCTATCTGATCTGCCCCGCGGTCCGACAAACCTTCATGCCACATAAAGCAGGTAGTGGATTCCGTACAACAATCTCTCATAGTAAAATTGTAGGTCCACAACTGCCTTTTGTAGTATACTTCACTGGTGGTCAATAATGGAGTAGGCAAATTTTGTTGCAGATCAAAGACAATAACCCGCTGATTTTCAGAATTTCTTGCATTTTCCTTGTCAGCTCTTTTTTTCCTCATAAGCTTTTTCTGCTAATGCAAGGTGTCTTTCTTTCTCTGCTGTTTTTTGCTGCTTCTCTTCCTCGGTAGGGGCACTTTTAATTTCATTTTGTAACTTATCGCAAGTTTTACAAGTGTCGATGCTGGGGTTTTTGATTTTATAGCCTAGTTCATTAAATATTTTCGCGTATATAGGGTAGCTTATTGGTTTGTCTATTCCTTCGATTTTTCTTTTGGCGACATACATATCATACATTTTTACGATACTTAGTGTAGGTGACAAATACAGTTTTGAGGTGTGGCTTCTTGAATAGTGGCTCTGATATTTTGGAAAGCTGTTTATATGGTTTGTGGCTTCTAATCGTTCGTCCTCTCTTGAATTTACTGGCTTTTGTTTTCCTGTTGAAACATCGCCTATAAATCCTGTTTTGGAAGCACGTTTTTTTGTATAATTATGTCAACTTTTCCTCTAGTGATAGCATAGATATTTTGGAACATTTTCTTGCAAATATTTATTTCATTTCCCTTTACAGTAGTAAAATACATTGCTGTTATTTCCCTGAACTTTGTGTTACCAGTTTTGCTTCTTCCCTTTCGTTCAACTTTCTTCTCTATTAATTTAATTCTGTCGCTTATAAATTGATCTTTGTTGGTTACATTTTTTAGGAAGTCATCAAAAACTATCTTTTGGCTTTCTGTTGCTACTTTATCCGCACATTTTTTTCTGCAGCAGGTAGTAAGAGATACGAATTTTTTCGCTTGTACTAATACACCTTTTCGGGTTAGATATTCTTCGCCCCTTAATTTTTTTCTCTCATTAATTTTCTGTTAATCTTTTTTTCTTCTTAGTTACTGGGTCTTTTTCTGTGAGCTCTTGCTCTTCAATTTCATTTCTGTCCTCTGTTTCTATTTCTAGTCTTCTTTTCTTTGTTTGAATTTCTGTATCAGTGGATTCTTCTGATGAAGAAATATTCTCAGGAATATATTCTCTATCGTCGTCGTCGTCGTTACTATCATAATCATAGTGACTGATTTCATCAATCGCTCTATTGCCCTTTTGATTACTACTACTTGGCTCATAAGGTACAATAATGGTATTAGATTCAGAAATTATAATGTCATCATCAAGGTTGGGAATATTTTCAACAACTACTTTCTGAGTATCGACACTGTTAACAGCTTTCGCCATTTCTAATATTCTTTTGCCTCGAGACATGATACTTAAAAAGTGCCTAAAATTTAAAAAAAATAAGTTTGTTCCTATTTTACAACCGCATTTTTTCTCAGAATCTGCTTGTGAAAAAAAAAACATCTTAAAATTAAAAATTTTATTAATTTTGGTGCAAAAAGAGCATACCTACACTAAATTACAAAAACAAAAATATACTTAATGATTGTACACACATCAGTTTTTAATGTGTTTGCAATACTCAAGACACCGAGTTCTACTCATATTTTTACCCTATAATATTTAAGCATAATATCTTTTGCATGACATGGTGTGTTGTGATTGAATTAACACATGGTTTTTATATTAAATATATTCTAATATATCACACTTACCTGTAAAAATAACCTTTTTTCTATAAAACCCCTTCTCACTTTAATTATCTACTGCATAAAACGTTTATAGAAAACACAGACTTTTAAATTCAAGACACTCTAACCTTAAATTATAAGTCGTCAAAACTTGATATGTCACATGAGACGTCTTACAAGCGCGGTCCAAACATGATAAGTGTGACATGTCATGTTTTGGCAAAGATCGAAAATACTTGCACCAACATATCATGTAATAAATTGCTTAACTGGTTGCCTAAATTTTAATGATCGACATATCAACTTTTGCCACATAAAACTTTACTTTAAGTTACATATCATGTACATAAAAAGTGAATAATGAAAAAAGTGACATATCAGCTTTTGGCAAATAACCACAGAAGTGTTTATTCAATAAACTTTATTATGGTTTCCTCATTCAGCAAAAATACTGTTAAATATAATTTTCCAAAGAAAGACTATTGTGAGTTTAAGAAATCTAATGTTTATTTTAGGAGAACCAATCAAAAAATATTGGCAATAAATTACAAACTAACAAACAAGTACTAGTTTGAATACCACTGGGTCCTTATTCTTGAAACAGTGTTATCATGAGAAAAGTGGGCGGAATTCTCTCAAAAAGCTTAAATAGGTATTTTTAAACGTAAACGGCTGCTTCCATTATGCGATTGCGAGAAAACATGCTTCTTCTCCATTTTTTGAAAAAAATGGACCCATCGTAAGAGAACGTATGCGCCCGCCGCCGCACGGTATGTTAATTTTGGTTGTTTCTAATCACTTTTTCTTGTTTATTTTTCGTGTTGTGCGATTAAGTCTTGGTTGGTGCAAGTTCTAGTTTTAAATTTACTGAAAATACTTTTATATTAACATGGAAGGAAGAGTTGCGCTATAACGGGTGTTAGCGATTTTTTTAGACAAGCCATAACTCCTAGAGTATTAAAAATACCAGAATGAGACTTGGTATAGGTAAATGGTGTGAGCAGATGAGAGTTTACGGATATTTTATACTTTCCAGTCACTTTTGGTTAGGCCGAAAATGACTCCAATTTTGAATTTTTAAATGGAATACCCTATATATTTTCCCATTCTTGGATTTTGTGACAATTTTAAGTCAGAAAGTGACATTTTAAAAAGTTTTTAAGCCTACTGGATTTTTAGAGCCATTTTTATTATTGCATTTAGGTGCATGGCCATGATTGGGTGCCAATTAATCTAGTGACCCTAGGTGATGTTGAAAAAATACAATCGCAAAGTTTTAGTGACTATTATGAAAGATAGAAAAAAACCAATATGGCTAATTGACATTTCGGTACGTAACTATTATTTTTCAAATGGCAACCCTTTTTAGACAAGCACTTTTCGAATAAATGATATATCATTCATCAAACTCATAAATAAAGGATTATAGCCACTAGATGCAAAACCAGAAATGCCCCCAAAAAATCAAATAGGCGTAAACACTTTTAAAATGTCATAAACCTATTTTAAATTGTCTCAGGAATTCAAACATGTTAAAATATACAGGGAGTTACATTTAAAAGTCCAAAATTGCAATTATTTTCGATTAAACCGAAAGTAATCAAAACGTGACACGAAAACTCTTTCCATATCATTTAGTCATACCAAGTCTTATTTTAATATGTCCAATACTCTAAAAGTTATGCCTGGTCTAATAAATTCGTTGACACCCGGTATAGAATTTTTGTTAACAATCTTCAAGGTTGTCAGAAAAAAAATGTAAATCTTAGTATAACAAATCGAAGCTTTAGTTATATTATAAAATGAAACGACCAAAAAATGAAGTGTATCAGCAATTTATTTTGAAACCTCTCTGCATCTCACAAATGACTCTACGACACACTTAGCAGAATGCAAACATATTCCATTACATAAAACTACTATCAAAGACAAAAATCGAGTTCATGATTTTACAAGAAAATTACCCGCTGTTAGCTCACATGATTGCAAATCTCAAAATATCTACCCAACGAACTAAGAAATGTGGCTTTCTTTTACCGAATTTTTACAAGGAAGCTATTTAAATAGTTCAAAATGAAAAACCAAAGTTTTTCTAAAAAGTGTTTGGACAAATTTATAACAATAACTTTATTATTGGTTTTCACCTGGCGAAAAAAATTAAGTGTACTTTTTGCAAATCCAGAGAAGACGAAAGTAATAAATTAAGCGAAGCAGATAAACTGTAATACCACAACCATGTCAAAGATAAAATACTTCTCCTTTTAATGAATAAAAACAATTTAAAGGCGAGGTAAAAGTTCCCGATGTTTCAGCTAAAACTGATAAGAAGAAGCAAGATATCTTTTAACAAAAGTTTACTTAACTTTAGAAAAAATATTATAACTATTGTTATGGTATTTTTTGTGTATATTTTTAAATAAAAAATTTTCGTTTATTAACAGCTTATATTATTTTAAATATGGATCCGACTAAACATCGTATGTCTATCTTAAGCGACAAATAAAGATGGCAAAATTTAAGTAAATGTATTGCCAAAATATCGTAAACTCCAAAATTAATGGATCAATATTAGGTATTACTAAAATAAAGCCGTGCACTAATGTATATAAAAAAATCACAAACTTTGTTTTAAAAATTACGCATTGGAAACAAAAATCGTTTCCTATAAAATTTAATGTAATTCGCTTACGACGCTTTGTCAAAAACCCATCGATATTTGTTACAGCCTAAAGGTCAAAGCACACAAGGCGCTAAGCTCTCGGTACGCTCACCGACCAGTAAAATATTTTACGTGCTTTCTAAATGCATGTATAATATTTGACCGGAGCATGAACGTACCCATTTTTGTAAAACTCTTTAAAAGATTTTGTAACCGGAAATTTAATATACAGAATGTGTTCCCATATTTTCGAAATTATGAAATATAAATAGTGTATACAGTGTGTCCAAGATAAGGATCCTAAGCATGGGAGTCTCAGTACCTAGTGGAGATACAGCTTAGGTTAAATTAGGAAAAAGTTGTGTTTTTAAAACTCATTTACATGCCGTTTAGAAATTTGAAAAATTTTCATGGCCTACTGAGATATTTTGCAAAAACGAAAACTTGACTATAATGATTTTATTTTTTCTGACTTTATTTGAAGAGATATAAAAAACTAATGACTATTTTTCATTGGCACTTTTTAGGTACTACATGATAGTATTTTAATATTTTATACTCGACGTTTCGTTTTCAAGAAACCATCATCAACTTTATTTTTTATATGGCTCGAAAAAAAGTACCCCTGTATCTGATTCCATTTTTTGTTACATATTCAACGATGTATTACATGTCATATTTTAATTTTTAGTTAAAAGAAAAATTGCATTTTTTCTATTTTTTAAAGATATAAGTAGGCCTTGCAAACAAATGCTTGGACGTTAATACCTGTTACCGTATCTGTAACATAATTTAATATTATTATAAAATAGTATTTGTCCTTATTACCCTGCTTGTCGAGTTGTTGTTTTTAGAGCAATTGTTCTTATTGTTTACGGTCGAATATGCAGGATGGCTATTATAGCCATGAAGATAAGTTTGACATGCTAACATGCTACATTTTGTGCTGCAAATAAATAAATGAAGGTACCATTTCTGCAGTTAATGAATAATGGTAAATACATGGACCTGGTATTTTAGTTCCTAAAATTCCACACCACATATTAAACCCAGAACGTTCTTGATGGTGCGATATTTTCTTATCACGCGGATTTTGTTGAGCCTAGTAATACGTATTGCGTATAAAGACAACAGTAACAATAAGAACAATTGCTCTAAAAACAACAACTTGACAAACAGGGTAATAACGACAAATACTATTTTATAATGATAATTAATTATGTTGCAGATACGGTAACAGGTATTAACGTCCAAGCATTTGTTTGTAAGGCCCACTTAAAAATAACTTTAAAAAAATAGGAAAAATGCAATTTTTCTTTTAACTAAAAATTAAAATATGACATGTGATACATCGTTCAATTTGTAATAAAAAGGGGATCAGATACAGGGTGTACATTTTTTCGAGCCATATAAAAAAATAAAGTTGATGATGGTTTTTAAAAACGAAACGTCGGGTATAAAATCTAAAAATACCATCATGTAGTAGCTAAAAAGTGCCAATGAAAAAGTGTTAGTTTTTTATACCTTTTCAAATAAAGTCAGAAAAAAAAATCGATATAGTCAAATTTTCGTTTTTGCCAAATATCTCGGCAGGCTTTGAAAATTTTTCAAGTTTCTAAACGACATGTAAATGAGCTTTTAAAAACACAACTTTTTCCTAATTAAACCTAGCTGTATTTCCAATAGGTACTGGGATTTCCATGTTTAGGATCCTTATCTTGGACACACTGTACAGTGCAATTAAAACAAGACGCTCTGTATAATTCCGGCATTTCTATACTTATCAAAAAATCTTAAAGCACGTCAATTTTTATACTTGTTTAAGGTTGGAACACACTGTATATCAAATGCAGTCGAAAACAATACTATCTTTTTAAACAGTTAAAAAAGAAATAACTGCTTTTCACGTCATTTACCTAAACTTTCTCCACTGACTAGTTTATTTCCCTCACAGTAAAATGGGTCCATGGTGAATAATATGAAAAGCAATATATTAAATAAACAACTTTGTTGTTCGATGGTAAGACACAATTTCACCGCTGGTACCGTACTAAGAGAATCATTTAGTAAAATCGCCATTAAGTTTTCCGGAAGTTTGCAATAAGATTTAGTGTGTCCACGAAGGGACTTAACTATACTTGTAATTTTTATTTAATATTTCGAAAAAAGGTATTTTTATAGAAATTTTTGCTTTGTCTGAAATGCTAAAAGCTGATATAAAGTTTGCTATTGAATATACAGAAGAGTTCAAAATTGCAAAATACTAGATACTTAAAAAAAAGGAAAAACATATTTTTGAGTTTAAAGAAGAGAATTAAAAAACGTAAAAAAGTAATAAAAAGTGCATATTTGTGCTATTAGCTATGGTTTCCTAAAAAATTAAGGTTAGTGTTACAAAAAAAATAAATGAATTGGAATTAAAAGAAAAAAAAAAATAAATCGTTAAAAAATTTATCCTTTCATATACAAGAAGATTCAAAATTACGAAAATTTTATTTTGGAAAATAGAAAAAAATCGGTTATACATATTTTTGTAATAACTTACTTAAATAGCGTGAAAAAGTAATAAAACATTTACCTTTTTGTTGACTAATATGGTATTTTTGGTGTTACTACTTACATACACCTAAATTTTATTTTATATTGTATGCATATAAACAGTAAAATTAATTATTTAAAAAAAAAACATTTATTTTGGTTTACACCTAATTTTTCCAAGTAATAATAAGCGATAAAAAATGCATAGGACTTTTTAAATTAATTTATTATGCTTTTAAATCAAACATTTTCAAAAATATACTTTTAATTTTTTTTTGTTAATTATTTAAAATAATATCTTTGCGATTTTAAAGCACCGTATATACAATAGGGTAATTTTAATTCTAGTTTTACCCTTTCAGACGAGGCAAACATATTATTTCTAATAAATTTATTTTTTCGAAATATTAAAAAAAATTACAGGTATAGTCAAGTCCATCCGTGGACACACTGTATTATAATACCATGGCAAAGATATTTCAAAGAGCTTTAACAAAATACCCCATTTGATATGTCCATTTCCTATAGTTTTCGAAATATGACCATCTAAAACTAAAATATTGCGACTTAATTTTCATTACACATACCGGATCAGCTAAATAACTTAACAAATAGGCAATGTAAAGAAAAGAGACAACCTAACTTGAATACCCGCATGTAAACATTTCTCATTGGTTGACGATTAGTCATGCTTTGTTGTTGCTTGCCTTTCCAATATCCCAATACCTACTTGCTTAAGCAGTATAGAATTTGAAAACCTAAATTTCCCAAACTATTGGAGAAAATCATATCAAATATAGTATTTTCTTAAAGGTCTTTAAAATGGCTTTTTCATTTTTGGACCCCACTCCCCTTTCCCCCTCATTGGTGAGATTTGCTGTAACCACTTCTCTCCATCCCCCAATCTGACGTAATATTTATGGTAATGTAAAAGGCACCATTTCTTAAACTGGAAATGCTTATTTACAATTTTTAGTCATATAAGCCAATACTAACCAGAAGAAACGAGTTATAAGTGTTTGGCCAAATTGACAAAATTTTAACTCTGTATTTTTAAATAGAATTAAGTTAGCTTTGATTTACTATTACCACTGAATTTGTTTTACAAATCAAAATCGAGATTGTGCAATCAGAGTTGTTCTATTTTAGTTTTCGCTCTACCCTGCAAGGTGAAAGAAAAGGCGCCACCCTGTACAGTTTGAAGCTAGGCCCCTTTTATTAATGCATATTATTTAGACAAAACCTGTGTGGAGTTTGTTGTATACCTTTAAACCCAAAGAAATGTTTTATTAAAGTCTTATTATATACAAAAAATTAGCTTTAATGACCGGAAAAGTAAATTAAAATAATATGTGCTTTCTTAATATTGAATTTAAGAAATTATGTTACCTCTGGTTATGTATAAGTATATTTTGTTTGCATTTAAGTAAACCAGGTAAACGATCTATGGACCGTATGGTAATTTAATTGGTATTTAAGAATTTAGCTTTCATCTTGGTTTATTAATTTAAAGAGTCCTATTGCATAAAATAATATTAATACGTTTTTATTCTTTTTTATATTTAAATATTACGTATGTATTTAAAGTGTTA
This sequence comes from Listronotus bonariensis, assembly GCA_014170235.1. Taxonomy (NCBI): domain Eukaryota; kingdom Metazoa; phylum Arthropoda; class Insecta; order Coleoptera; family Curculionidae; genus Listronotus; species Listronotus bonariensis. The sequence continues at coordinate 45,396 of JACEGR010000326.1, read as the reverse complement.
GCGCTTTGAGAGAAAATTTTGATAAGGTATTGTTTATAATATATTTTTGTATATACATGGTGTCTGCTAATATATACTACACAGAAAAAAAACAGAATTAAGTAAGATAAAATATTAAGATTTACCCAAACATACCTATATTTAAAAGTCAATAATACGGATGATACCGGGTGTCAAAGTAATAATAAATTTTAATAATTTAGTTCGATTATTATTGACAGATTATGACTATTGTAATAAAACTTGGTATTTAAGAGTTTTTTGACATGCACTATTCAGACTTCATATTAACTTTTACGTGTAAATCAGATGGCGCCACCCACACTACTTTGAATTGTATGTCCAATCTAGATTAGATTAGATTAGATTAGGAGGTGGATTGCATATCCTCTAACACTGCAACCTGCTCAGGTTTATTGTGTGTCCTCCGTCCATAGGTTAGAGCACGCTATCCAAGCCGGTCTGTTTAATCAGACTCCACAAGCTTGAAACTGGCCCCTTGGTATATATTGCCGCTTTAGGTTTTTCTTCACTCAGCCTTGCAAACCGCAGACGACAAAGGGCTTCGCAGTAGCACCATACGTGTTCTGCGGTTTCTTCCTTCTCCTGGCAGAACCTACATAGGTTTTCTTCTGCCAGGCCCATAGTTTCCAGGTGTTTATTCAGTCTGCAATGACCTGTCAGTTGACCCACTATTATTCTTACTGCCTTTCGGTTATAATTCAGAAGGTCTTTTGTAAATTCTGGCGAGTAAGCCTTGATGAACACTTTCGCCTGACGCTGTCCTGGTGTTCTCCTCCACCAGTCTTGTGATTCCCTCATAATCCATGATCTAATGGATGACCTTACCTGGCATGATGGAATACCACAGTAGCGCTCAGGACCTACCATGTCCAATCTAAGCAAGCCAATAAAGTGTCCTGTGCTTTTTGAACCAAAATGGTATACTTTGTAAGAATCGCTCTAAGCGAGCGTTTTCGAGATATTTGCATTTAAGGAGTATTTTATTAAATTAAATAAATTATATCGAAGAATAAAATAAACTCTTTGTATTAATAATTTGAATGTTTTAGTTATACTTGTAGCTAATACTCTAAAATTAATGGTATTTTTCAGTTGCACTATTTTTTTTTATCTTTGGACAATCCACGAAGGCTGAAAGCCTAAATACTAACGTACCGTGGGTGTCTTAAGCGAGGTAAGAGGGAGTTTGTTGACACGGGACTTAAAAACTTGAAGATTTGGGGGAAGGAAAGACCTCCGCTGGCAGCAGGTTCCACAGTCTAGAAACTCTAGGGATAAAAGAACGAACGAAATGGGAAGTTCGGGGCCTGTCCAACTGAACTGTATGGGGATGCATACGCGCGGCACCACGAGTTTCTCTGTTGGGAACTGCAAGAGGAGGGACTATACTGGACAATTCGTCGGAGCAGAAGCCGTAAAAGTATCTATAGAAGAGCGATAGATCTCCCACAGCTCGACGATGAGCAAGAGAAGGAAGTCTTTGAGTAAGTAAAGGATCATTAATAAGACGAACAGCCCTTCTTTGAATGGCATCAAGAATGCTGAGGGTTGTAGGGGATGCCATTCCCCAGACATGAGAACAATATTCCAGAGAGGGTCGAATTTGGGACACATACAAAGTGTATAAATTGGAAGGAGAAAAATACTTTTGGCTCGGAAAAGAAATCCAAGCTTTTTGAAGCCGCGGTGGCTATAGATACAATGTGTTTATGCCAGTTAAGGTTATTCTCAAATGTGATGCCCACAAGGTTAAATGTGTCCCCGCTCTGCAAAACCTGACCACTCATAAGCAAAGGATGAGTGTTTGATGATTTTTTTCGCGACAAGGAACACGATTGTGTTTTGGATGCATTAAATTGAACGAGATTTTTGGCGCCCCAATCCAATATCAAATTGAGATCCTGTGAAAGAGATATCTGCATCGCTCTGCGTTTGCTTTCCAAGTCGGGTTGAGAGATTGGTTTGGGAACCTGAAAAGTGAAGTAAAGAGTACTATCGTCAGCATAACTATGAGTGGGATTGGTTGTGGAAGAAAGAAGGTCGTTGATGTGAAGAAGAAACAAAGTTGGTGCTAGTACTGAACCCTGAGGCACTCCAGCATTAATCTCGTGAAAGCTTGAAGAGTGGCCATCAACAATGACTGATATACGTCGATTAGAAAGATAACTGGAGAGCCAAGAGCAGAGTTTAGTTGGAAGACCGTAGGAGGGAAGTTTATTAAGAAGTGCGTCATGCCAGACTTGGTCAAAAGCTTTAGATATATCAAGAGCAACGATCTGGGACTCACCTAGAAACTCAAGAGACTTGTTCCAGTTGTGTGAAACGAAGGAAAAAAGATCTGCTGTAGATCTCTTGTGACGAAATCCGTATTGCCTGTCATGTAAAATTTTATGTTTTTCCAAGTACCTAAGAATTACCGAGTTATTGGATTTCTCCATTACTTTACAAAGCATTGAAAGGAGTGAAATGGGTGGTGGTTGGATGGAAGAGATTTAGATCCTTTCTTGGGAATAGGCTGGACACGTGCAGCTCTCCAGCTGTCTGGAAATATACCCGTGTCATAAGAAATTCGGAAGAGCCTGGTTAAAATAGGTGCAAGTTCAGGAGCAAATTTTTTTAAAACGATTGCTGGTATTTCCATCTAGCCCGGACGATTTCTTGGTGTTAAGAGAAGAAAGGATACGCTTAATGTGTTTTATCTTAAAAATAATATTGGACATTTTGTGAGGAACTGGGGGAACAGTTGGAATTGGATGATTGACAGGTGGATGAATGGTTGAATTGGCAGCAAATTGTTTAGCAAATAGTTCTGCCTTTCCTTTAGATGTAGAAATAATTTCATCTTCCAAAGTTAATGGTGGAAAAGAACTGGTACAGAAATTTCTACTGATGTTTTTGGCAAAGGACCAGAAGGATTTGCTGCCATTTGAGCAAGAAAGTACTTTGTTTTTTATACGGTTATCAAAGGAGTCCTTGGCGTCTCAGATTGTTTGGTGGTAGTGGTTTCTTGCTTCAATGCTGGCCAGTCGGTTTTCTGGACTAGGATCCTGTAATAACTTCTTGTGAGCCTGAACTTTTAAAATTCTAGCTTTGTCACATGTTTTAGTGAACCAAGAGAGATTAGAGGGTTTGATGGTTTTCTTGGTGTGAGGTACATAGGTTTCAACGCCCAATAGAATTGACTCGGTCAGTTGGTTACAGATTTCGGAAGGATCCTGGGAAGAAAAGCAGATATTGTCCCAAGAGTACGTGGCGAAAAAGTCCCTAAGGCCATCCCAGTCGGCTGAGTTGTAGTGCCATACGGTGCGTGGTGGTATGGATTCATTTACCTCAGGATGTACAGAGTAAGATACAGTAACCAAGCCATGATTTGAGCGACCTAGAGGGGCAGTAACAGATGCTTCATAAAGTTCAGGGTTAGAAGTAAGAAAAAGATCTAAGGGGTTTGAGCCATAATTTGGCACTCTAGGAAAGTAGGTAGGAGTCATAATAAGGTTGGTAAGAGAATTACTGACTGCGAAGATTTCGGCTGCTCTGCCTTAAGGGTCAGTTTTTGAAGAGCCTAGCCAATCCTTATTATGGACATTGAAATCGCCAAGCACGATTACTTCGGCCATTGGAAACTGGGAAATGATACTGTCGATCTTTGTTGAAAGAAAGTCAAAGAATTCGACATAGGAATTGTCAGATGGAGATCGGTACAAACAACAGATAAATTTAGTAGAAGACCTAAGGGAAAGTTTGAGCCAAAGGACATCGGGCCTACCCGATTCAAGATTAGAAACTCGAGCACAAGCCAGATCGTTGCGAACGTAAGCACACACGCCCCCATGTGGGCAAAAAGACGGAATAAGTTCGTAGCCTGGGAAGAGAAGGTGGCTGGTTGAAGTTTTAGAACTTATTTGTGTCTCCGTTAGAAACAGTATGTGGGGCTTAGATGACTCAAGGTGATGGTGAACGGAGTTTATATTGGTGTTAAGCCCACATATATTTGCAAAAGAAATTAAACATTTCGATGAAGGCCCCCGGATGCACCCCTCGCCCGGAGATCCGAATGGAGGGGTATTTTACCTCCCGAATGTTTTACTCCCGGGTGTGCCGCCATCATTTTTACATAATTTTGGGGTGAAAGGAAAAAAAAAGAAAAGAAAAAAGAAGGAAGAAGGAAAACTGACTCACTTACCCAGAACCCGAAACGTCCGTTAGGACTTCACGGGTCCTTTAAAGGGTGAGTGGGGTGGTACCTCCTCAGGCGAGAAAAGCTCCTCTACCACCTACTGACCAATTAAAACGCAAATATCTCTTAAATGGTTGCTCAAAGCGATTTGTACAAAGTATACCTTTTTTAGAAGCATAGGAGAGTCTACTGTTTTACTTAAATGGCATTTAAAGAATAGCATAAGAAATTTCAAAGTGTTAAAGAATTTTTAAGTGGTGTAGGCAGCGCAATCTAGTTTAGTAATTAAAATAAATATGAAATGGGGTCAAAAAACTTCTAAATACCGAGTTTCATTACAATATTGAAAATGTACCATAAAGTATCATATTATTTTCGTTTTACTTTGACACTATGTGTCTTCCCTATTACAACCTTTCTTTTTGGCCATTACATGACATTTTTTGCGGTAAAAAAAAAACAAAAAATAGTACGCCACTGTTTTTCTTTAAATCAATATTATTTTTGAAATACTAATTTACTTTTGGGTTAATTTGGTTTTTTAAATATTTTTCCGTACGATGAACGGTTTTTGTTTAAAAAGAAGCTATTTTGATTCATGGTAAAATCTGCTATAATGTTTTGTATGTGAAATAGGTTTGTTTTAAATGTATATTTAAGTAAGGTCAAATACTTAGTTTACTACAATTTTATTTGTAATTAAAAAGTTCTTGGTCTTGGGAAGCTATTACACACCCAACAACCTAACTTAGAAATAAAATACCATATCAAATGTTAGCAGTTTTCCGTGCATTAAAATGGTTTATATTTTTAAACAAAAGCCGTTCATCGTACGAAAAATATCAAGAGACCAAATTAGCCTCAAAGTAAATAATACTGATTTGAGGAAAAAGTTATGGCGATGGCGTACAATATTTTTCTTCAAAAATATTAAATACAAATCTTGTTCGAACACTACTGGTAAGTTTTCTACAACAAAACATAAAATGTAATAGTCAAAAAAGTGTACTAAATTTTGTGCAAATATCTGGAGTAGCAGGAAAGTTATGATAAAAAAGGCATTTTTTTAAAACCTAAAGATCCTGTATCTCGAAAAGAAAATATTTTAGAACCTAATTTTATTTAAAAATTGTCTTGGTTTCTTGCATTTTATATAGTGTTAAAAGAAAAATACGAACTTAAAAAGCAAGCCTGTATATGCTGCATTTACATGTCACTTTTGTTTTGAAGGTGGTAGACAATGTAATGGTTACATTGTTATGGCAAAAAGGCACTTTTTTCTTAAAATTTAAAGAACCTGTTTTTCGGAAAAAAAACATTTTCGAACCCAATTTTATTTGAAAAATTGTATTGGTTTCTTGCATTTTATAAAGTGTTAAAGGAAAAATTCGAAATTAAAAATAAGCCTGTATATGCTGCATTCACATGTTACTTTTGTTTTGAAGACGGTAGACAATGTAATGTTTACATCCAATCCCTTTATTAATTGTTATTTGTTGATCACCTAAAACGGTTAAAGATAACGTATGTCCTAAAAGTTTTGGCACAAAACTCATTTTCTTTAATTTTAACAAAAACAAAATAATATCAAGGTGCCTTTGAAAACAAAAGTTTATTATCTTTATTTACCGTCAGTTGAGATTTATTTATTTTGAAGTTTTCGCTTTAAGATGTCGTATAAATTAGAAATAAGAAAAAGTATCTACAAGTTAGTAGGGCGGATACCCAAAGCTGAAATCTGTCGAATATTCCAGAATGAAAACATTTCACGCAGAACCATTTATAGAACAATAGCGGAGTGCGAGCAGGGAATACCATGTCTGAATCTACCAAAAGTGGAAGACCACGTGCATTTACCGCACAGAGGTCAGAGAGATTGGTGAGAAGAGCAAAAACCAGATTGGAATGTCAACGAGGAGACTGGCTAGGCAATACAGATCTTCTAAGAGTACGATATAGTTGGAATTGAGGAGGAATGGTCTTAAATATCGAAAGAGACGTAAGTGCCCCAAATACTCTCAAGCGCAGCTTCTTCGTATACCAAGATGTTATCATCAACTGAGGCGGGTACATTTTGCCAATGAAAAATCATTATTTTAGATGACGAAAAGTCTTTCATTTTGAGTAATTCTGAAATAAAGGGAAACGATGGATTTTATACGGACAACGTAGAGGAATGCCCTGACAATGTTAAATACAAACATAAAGCGAACTTTGCAGATAAAATCCTTGTCTGGTGCGCAATTTCTAACAGGGGTGTATCCCGACCTTTTGTGGGAAGAATGAGGGGTGAAGCTTTGAATAGTCAGAGCTATATTGATAACTGCCTTTCCAAATTGCGTCAGTTTGTCTGCCAACATCATGCTAATGACGATATCATGTTTTGGCCAGAACTAGCATCATGCCATTACTCAAGAGATACCTAAAACTGGCTTCAAAAACACCACATACCTTTTGTTCCCAAAAACGATAATCCTCTAAACTTGCCGCAGGCTCGCCCAATAGAGGATTTTTGGGCTGTACTGTCTAGAAAGGTTTATCATGTAGGCTGGGAAGCACAAGATGAGAAACAATTAAGACGGCGAATTTACGATAAATTAAGAGAAATTGAACTGAATTCCGTCCAGGACCTCATGAGAGACATTCGAAGAAATTTGCGTCTGGTAGAGCAGAATGGGCCACTCCACATAATTCGATAGTATAATTTAGTTAAGTATTGAGTTGTAATTTATGGTAACTAGTTAGTGTTTAAATAAATTTCTTTATTAAAAAAACCGATAAATATTGTGTGCCAAAACTTTTGGGACATACGTTACATATTTAAAAAATCGTGAACCAATCAACAAATATAGAAAATAGAAGTCTATGATTGTAATATTACTGATGTTTTTTTGTGTTCGTCATGAGAAATCGTTTTCTTAGCACATATATTATTAATTAAGTACCTATTTTCCAAACTTTTTGTATCCAAAATGAATTTGATATATGTTAACATTCTTAAAATATTTGACATGCACAATTAATCACAGATCTGATCCTAATTTGTTTTAAACTGCTAGCCATAAGAAATGTGTCTATAAAAAAGATCTACATATATTTATGTAGGTAAATGGGAAAATATGGTAATCCTAAGTCCTGTTAGAAATAAGCTCAAAAATATTGTACAAGATTTTGTATACACTAAAATCAATAAAAAGTCAATACTTTAATCAACTTAAGGTACGCGCACATACGTCGGCATCGGACGGACGGTACGAATCGGAAAATAGTTTTGGTGAAATTAAATGACACACACGCACATGCGGGTCCTGGGTAAATCATGGGTTAATATTAAAAGTTAGGGCCTTTTCAGCCATGGTATAATACCTCTGGGTTAAAACCCTCCGGTAGGAATCGGCTTAAATTCTTGTCAAATAACGCAATTTTTTATCTGTATCGCACATATGAAGCGGTACTGGCCGGATTTTAATTCAAGTTGCTATATTCTCGCGGGATTTTTAAATCCGGTGCAAATCGCCCGCACATAGATGCACGGCTTCCTAACTGTATCGTTCGTCCGATGCTGACATATGTGCGCGTACCTTTAACGTAAAAAAACATGAGAAGCGAAAAATATTACAAAAAAATCGCTAACAAGTTAACCAGCCAAAGGGCCATTGCAAAATGCCAAATAATAAACAAACATTTTTAATTTTAATCGGCATTTGGCATCGCCACCAAAGGCAGTGTTTTCAAGTTAAAAATGTTTTATTTATAGTACATCATCTGTCTCTTAATTAGGCGTAAGTTAAAAGAATATTTTAAAGTTTACATACAGAATTGTAGAAAACTTGGCGATCAGGCGAAAGGCGATTATAGCTCACAAAGAAATAAGTATAGAAAGTTGCGTTAACCAAAAAGAGATAACGAACAAATTTCTAGGATCAGCAGGGAGATTACGATTCGATTGAATTAAGCGGGTCGATATGCATCTCCATGGGTTTAGCTACGACGTTCGGTCGAGTTTACCTTCGCCAACTTTTGTTTTTCTGTTTGTTGCTGAATGTAAACTCGATAGAATGTCGTGTCTGAGTTTGTGCAGATGCACATCGACTTGCTAAATTTGATCAAGTTAAGTGTCATGATCCCCCGCTGGATACATTCGTTTTTGTCTCGCTTTTACGCCAAGCAATTCTATGACAGGCTAGTCATGTGTAACTTTCTAAATTTTAAGGTGTTGAAATAGTACCACTGACACTGGCTCTGGTATCAATCCTGTGTTTCAATACAAAGGTTTTATATGACAATTAAATTGTTCCTTAACAATTTGCCGAAGTGCGTTGTGTTGCGCATATAAAAACCAGGCTGCGAGTTTAAGCACAAAGGTGTTATGAGTGCCATGACATAATCAGATTGAAGGGTTATTGCGAATAACGATCAGAGTCCATCTTCTGCCAATATAAAAAAAATTGCTTCTCAAATACCTAGTACCTAAAATAATAAAACTATTTATAATTACATCCAATAAAGTTCGTAGTCCTCGAAAAACAACATTTAAAGATACAACGTGCCGCCTGAAAACGCTCTTATTCCACGCGCTGACTGGAATAAAAGATCACATTCCATATTGCTTGAATTTCTGCAAAAATATAAAAAAAAATTGTTTTATTAATAATATCCAAGTTACCAATATTTTACTTAAAATATTAAAATGCAAATAATAACAAAATCTTTAATTGGACTTTGATCGTTATTCGCCCCGACCCGACCCTTCAATTGCTTTTTGATAAATTGGCTCACAGCGTTGTAGCGCGGTGTTGCTTAAGTTTAGGGCTGAAACGCGCTGACTTCAGGGTCAGTGTAAAAGCGTGCGAGGAGTCATTGTGTTATCAATATAATTAGGTTTTTTTAAACTTTTATATCCGGTATCTTTTCATATATTACTGCCGATTTTAGGTAACAAAATAAAATTAAGTGTCCGATCAAGAAAATACATTTAAGCAATAATTTTAGTCTCACAGTATAAGATCATTCACTATATATACTTTGTTTTTTATTACACTTAGCCATAATAAAATTTGATGATGAATTTTCGCACTGTAACATAACTGTGTTAAATTTCTTGGTTTTTGTAACTAAAATACATTATTGATTACGATTAAGATTTTTTTTTACAAACGAAACAGAATAAGCAGTAAAACTAAGAATATCAATTAATGATATGTGACATATTTTAATAATACAATTTGATTATAATTCAATACAGCATGGGACTCAAAAAAGTCAGAATTGGACTCAGTTTACTGATGGAACTAATGGAAAAGTAAAATTATTTTATTGAAGGCAAATGATTGCTGTAAAAATAAATTTAAAGCACCACTAATTCGACATATGAGAAATACGCATCTTAAGTCAAATTGACTTGCTAAATGCATTCGTCGGAGTGGTTCAAACCGTATTCAGAAATGACAATATAAATATTGGAATCAAGAAAATGTAGGTTTTTAAACCGTTGCGTCCCAGCCCAATAAGTTCTTAGGTTATGATTATGATTTTTATTTTTTAGGGTTAATATGTACTTTGGTTTACACTGGGTATAATTTTTTTTTACTTTCCATTTACATTCATGTTAACAATTTACAAAAAATGAACGAAAAAATGTTTTTAATGAGTTAAATGCATATGCCCGCCCGACAAGGATAACTATATTGTTTTAAACCATTGTCCGAGATGTATTCAAACACGGTTAAATACGTGACGTATATGACGTCATTGTTTAGCAAGAAAATGTATTGTTTTTAAAATGTTTTGAACCATATTAACAACAAAAAATGGCTTTACATAGCCAATCAGTAGACAAACTCTAGCAGAACCTCCTTTAGGAAAACTTCAAGGTAATGTGGACAGTTCGTCCACTCGGCAATCAACAACCCAGTCAGATGTACTTTCTACTACATATATAACGATTCAATGTCCACCAACAAAATGTTTAAGTGTAAATAAATTTTAATCTATTACTAGACTTTTTGAAAAGAATCTATTACAACTAAATAATAAAAAAATACTGTAGTTGAGGATAAAGAATTAAAACATCTTCTTTACTTTCTAAATTCTAGTTAGGTTAAAGCTAACTACAAAATGTAATAGAAAAGTAAAAATTATTCCATATAACTACGCTTTGGTGACTAACGCTACTGGGGATGTTTTGCCCATTCCTTAAATTTGGTAACCCAATAAGGATTAATTAAAATTAAGGTCGTTAATAAAATAAAAATTATTGTTATCTATTTCAGAAGAAGCTCAACTCAAAGCTTCGGCAGAGCTCATAGATATACCTGTGTTTAAATTTTAAAAAATATAAATTCACGTACTGGAATAGCACTTGCGACATGATGGAGATTTTTTAAAATGAAAATGGTATTGTACCTACATTATTTTAAATACCTCATCCTATTAAAATCAAAATAATGAATTTAAAACAATAAGTCAACTGAAGAGTGAGGAGTGAATTCTAGTAGAAGGGGCAATAAAGGTATTTAAAATGTTTTATTTAGTAACAACAGATATAAGTGCAGAGGAAACTACCAGCGCATTACCCTTTTCTTTCTATTACAAGCAGATAGCAAAGCACCTAAATACCATTGGTACAGCAAGCATCTTAATTGCTTAAGCTACTATCATGATCCTGGGATAAACCATACCATACTTAACTATCACATGGAACTATTAAACATATAAGCGAAATAAGGTTTAAACAAAGACCTTCTGAAGCTAATAAGGAAAATGTGCTTGACTGTTTATGGCAGGATTTTGATGTAAAGTCCAACAGCATATTAAACCTATTAATCCAAAACTATATGCTATTTTTAAAGTTGACAAGCATCTAGATCTACCAAAAAAAAATAGTTTTGGGGTATAAATTTTTTTATCAAATTATGAAAACTAGACAATGTATTACAGCTACATCCATAGGACGCCTCTTTCCCACTGGGTACAATGGGCACTTGCCCAGGGGTTGCAACGTTTAATAAATTTCAATGTATAAAAATTGTGGATAATGTATATTTAAAATTTACTGTGCTAAAGAAGATTATCAGTGAATTATTTTTATTTTGTGTTTTTGATCAAATGTGACGTGACTCACTATTTAACGTCCGTAGTGAGTCGCGTCATTTTAAAAATCGCGAAAAGCGAAGCCTGTAGCTCGAACAAATAATTGGCACAGTACCTACCTACATATTTTCTATTCGTAATACATATACCGGGTGACACATGATGTTGTTCCCCCAGATTCTTTTGTAGATTTTAAGAGAGACAAATAAAAATTTTACAGTATTACTATACCATAACTTAACAATTTTTGTCATTAATAAGACTTCAAAATTACTTCCGGTTTAACCAGAAGTACCATAAACTTTCCTTATTTAAATAAAAGTACATTTTTCTAAATTTATATTCTGATAAAATTATCTTTTTAATAATATATTATAGGGTGTTTCTTTTCAAAATGGCGCTCAGAGAAGATTTTTAAAGAAAATCAAGTACCGCCATTATTTCTCTTTTGAATATACTTTTTTGCTAAATAGGCTGTGAAAATAAAAGAATGACCTGTTTTACTTTCACAGGTGGTTACATATTCCATTTTTTTAATAAATTACTTCGTAATTTCATTTCTTAATGTTATTAATAAGAAAAAATTCAAATGTGTGTGTGATTAACAATTTTGCTCAATTAAAATCTAAAAATATACCTCTTTAACCATCATATGTAAAGACTAAGTTAGTGCAGATTACATTATATTAATATAAATTTAATAAAGTATCTAATGTGACTGTAAGGAAATAAAAATAAATCTCAAATTTTGCATATGTACGTTCTTTGTCCATTCTGACAAAATAGTGCTAAATTATGAACATAGGGGCCCCATTATCCTAATGTGCCAAGGGCCTCTAATAGGTGAAAGATGGCCCTGACATCTGTCCTGAGCAAAAATGATTTTCTAAAGCTAGGCAAATTTAAAACGGTAAAGACTTAACAGAGGTGAAGTATCTTAGGTAATATTTTTAAGTTTTAATTTGAATAACAATGATAATGTTTGAGTTTATTGTATTTGTAAACCCTTTTTGCTGTTTTTATTTGTTTTATTAACACATCTTGTAAAGTTTTAATTAATAAATTTTCCATAACAGTAATTTTTTTACTAAACTTTATACATATTGTTTGACACCAAAAAACATTTTTTATAAGTTTCTAAGCAAAACTGTTTCCTTGCAATATGTTGCAACTCTCAAGTAAGTTTTAAAGCCCTTCAAACTGTGGGTTCTGTAATCCATAATTCATAATAGGTATTGTCTTATTATCAATAAAAATAAACCCTTAATTTGGCAGAAATAAATAAAAAAATATTAAATATTGATACAGACAACAGGCACCTAACTTAAACGTCTGCCATTGTCAGCTGTTTCAAGCCATTTTTTTGTATTTTGATTAAGGAATATTTCCATTAGCCCATACGATTTATAATTAAAAACTTCTAAATCCTGAATCAAGGCAACGTCGGCATTTGACAACAATACCGCCATCTGTTAAAGACCCAAGAAGCTTAGCTTTATAAAAGTGTTAAGAGTAGCTATAAAGGCTATTTTAAATTTCCTTGACAACACCAATAAGTTTAAAAAGCTTCATTAAGGTAGCTATAGAATCCAAAGGGCCCACTCTTAACTAGTTTTTAAAACAAGATGGTTTTTTAAGTGTTGCAGCTATTGTAAAGATGGAAATAAAGCTTACTTTTAAAATCATACACCCATTTTGACAATTAGTGTCTACAAAAGGAGGTGTTATGACTTTTTTAACAAAAAGTTTGTTATGATTATTGGCAAATTAAAAATTGTAAACCACATTATTTATTGTAAAACCCTTTTAGAAAGGCCTAAAACAAACAAGCGCCTCTAAAAAGAGTACTAAATGTCTTTAAAAAACCTTAGTGTTATCTAATTCGAAATTACCTGAAAGTTGGATCCAGCAGACTTTCTAGCCCTAGACCTACTTTTATTTTTTGTAATACAAATCCATTGTCAGACGTATAGCGCGTTTGACGTTATGTGAAAAGGCATTAAAATAATTTGAGGAGATCCAAATCCAATCCATATTTTAATAAAAAAACCTTTTAAAACATAAATATTAAAACGCAAAGTTAAAATTGTAAAACACTTTTAAAATTGTGTTTAACCATGCTTTGGAGCTCCTCATTTATCATTGTCTTTACACTCACATATTTTTGGACATTCCATATATGTATTCTTTTTGTCATTTTCTTAAGCGGTATTTTTATAAAAAGCACCTTCTTTTTAAACATATTCATGTTCTTTTTTAATACTTTAGTAGAAAGTATTCTTTAAATATTTGGGATTTTTAAAGCCACTTTTAAGTTTATATCCTATAAAACTTTTTTTTGTTTAAACTGCTTGATCAAGAGCTTTTTCAGGTATACTGGATTAAAAAAACCTGAAATAAATTAAGGAGGATTAAATAACTCGCTGCCAAAAGAAACTCCGGGTCTCGCCTGACAATTAAAGGACAATTAATTTTTTTCTTTTTAAATTTTACTGCAATAAAAATCCTGGGGTTAGAACAGGTTCACCGTTTAACAAATTTTAGGTGTAGTATTATTCTTTAATTTATTTTATAACTTATTATTAAATTATGCACATAAATACTTTTTAAATTTTTATATCGTAGTAACTTTTAATTTATGTAATGAAACACCATATGTAGCAATTAGAAATAGGACAACCAAGTTGCTTTTCAGTTAATATCTTTCATTGGCATAGTAGGCAGAAAAGTAAAATAGTAAAGGATGAATGTAAAAATTAAATATATACAGACTGTTCACAGATGGGGTTTACAAGAGGACAAATGAACCAAAAATTTTATTTTTCGAAAATAAATTATTTATCATAAAAATTTTGGCTAATAAAAATTGATTCATGAAGAAAAAAATATTAATTTTGTGTACCGGGTTCGCAAAAACTTATTAAACATAATTTTTCTTCAAAAGTAAACTACGTTTGTGTTTTATTTGTAAGCAAAATGTTGCAAGGACTAAAAAACATTTATTTAAAATACAGTTCGTTATCGATAAAAACAATAATACAAAATTTTATTGTAGTTTATAATTTGGAAAAGCCCCTTAATAACATTCATTTACAACTAAAAAATTGTGTTGTCTAGGAATTTGAAGAAAGCGGATGTTTAAAGAGCATATTATAAAAGTTTTTATGTCATTTTATTTTAAGAACTTAAAATATTTAATTTTCGATTTATAATTCCAAAATCAGTATCATAAAACTTTTTGTTACCCCTGTAATAGTTATAAAATTATTCAAAATGCTATTCTTAACATATTTTATAAATTTTATATTAATAATCTATTTTCCCTAATAATAAAAAATGCAAGCAGTTTATTTTAGACTATGAGACTATGTTTTTTAAGTTTTTGGGTACCCTGTATACAAAATCGACATTTTTTTCTTTCTGAATCATTTTATTTTTACAAGTAATTTCTTTTACTAAGAATAACTTTTTGTCAAAAAATGAAATTTAAGGTCTTTTTGTCCGTTTATAAACCTCATCCATGGACAGTCCTTAAAAATTATTTTATGTACAACAAATTTTTAATTTTATCGTGACCATTTATTTTACTTGGTTTTTAACTGTTTCAAAACACCTTGTATAAAATTACGTGTCGTTGTTTTTATACATTTTAATAACAATAAAACCTAACTATGGTTACAACTACGAAAACGGTTTAGTTGTCAATGCCTCGATGTAAATCGCACAAAGATCAAATCAATACTTACTCTTCTAGGTCTTTCATCGCCCTTTTATAGTAAAGTAGAAAAGTCCAAAAAGTCGCGGAAATTTTCTTAGTACAGGATAAAATAAAAGTGTTAAATGGATAACTGAAGTGTTTTCGAAAACCTCCGAAAGTGATAAAAAAACCTGGAGAAACTAAAGTAAATTAAACAAAATATTATTTGGATTTTCTTTGAAATAAAATAAAAAAATTATTAATCATTATAAAAAAATTAAAACTTCTATATTTTATGAAGAACTATTTTGTCCTTGCACAATATAATAGGAGTTAAGATTACTTTAAAAGAAATAAAATAATAAAATATTTAATATAAAGGTATTTACGATACAGAGAATTCAAACTCCAAACAAAGGTTCATTAGCTCTCGATTAAAATTATTTTAATCCAATAAAATAATATCTTAACAAGACGCCAGGCGGGAACTGGGCTAATGATTGCGTCTCAAAAGTGTGGTAAATAGTTTACCAAAAATGTGGTAAATTATTCAAATAAATTTTTAAACCACATTTTAAAGTCCGTAACATTGCCCCCTCCCAAGTTTTAATGATCTCGATCAAATATCTTCATGGTCTTTAAATGAACCACTTTCATCTTTGCCTGTGGACTCTTCTGGATTCTGTACACCAGTTCATTTAGCCATGTCACTATTCTATATGGCCCCTCTCATGACTTTTGAAGTTTTGGTGAACGCCCTTTGGTTCTTCTTGGATTGTATAGCCAAACTTTCTCACCGACCCTAAATTCCTGATGGTTACCTTTCAGATCATAGCGGGACTTCATACTTCTTTATTGTAACCTGGCACTCTTCATGTATCTTTTGTAGCTGTTTTCCAAGTTGACTTACATAGTCTTCTGCTGGTTCTTCATTGAAAAAAGGTCGTCCTGTAAGAGTGCCAACTGAAAGGCACAATTCCGCTTTAAAATTACTTAAGCAGGTGTGGTGCCAGTAGTTTTGTGAATTGCGGAGCGGTATGCTAATAAAAACGGCTGTATGCAGCTACTCCAGCCACTTTGTTGGTTATTTACTATGATTTTTAAGTAGTTATCAAGAGTTCTGTTAGACCTTTCAAACATGGCTTTTGACTGGGTATAAAGAGGTGTTGTTTTTGTTTTATGGATTCCCTGAAGATAATAAAGGTTTTTGAAAAAATCGAACTTAAAGTTTCTGCCTTGATCCCAATGGATTTCCCTTGGTACTCCATAGCGACAAATCCATTGCTAAAATAGTTTATTCGCAACAGCGATAGCTTCTTGATTTAAAATGGACCGGAAGTCTACGGTCATTTGCTGAAATAATCCATCGCTACCAAAATATAGCGATTCCCGGATTAACTAACTGGTAATGGTCCTGCTATGTCTATGGCAATTCTGTCAAAAGGTGCCCCTTTATTGAATCGCTTTATCTTGTCATGACTTCGTGTTTTCGGGTCCTTGCTGAAAGCGCAGTCCTTACACATTCTGCACCAGTCTTTTACATCTGCACGACTTCCCAGCCAGCCTTTTTCGAACCTTTTTAAAGGTTTTTATAACGCCGAAATGGCCACCTTCTACACCACTGTGCAAGAGTATTTTTATTATATATATTATAATATCAATATATTATAATATCAATATATATTATTAGTAATTATATTTTATCATAGGTTCAGTATTTCCGAAGATTAGCGACTACAAACTAACAAACAAATAAGCAAACAAAGTTACAAACTTTACCTCTTTATAATATTAGTATAAATTAAGTCTTTAAGAGCAAAAAAGGATTCTCGCCCACAAACATTTTATTTACTCGATTTCTTCTTACCTGAAACTTTTAAACAGTTTTGTAGGATAAAAAAATTAAAAAAAGGTAATTTCTCATATGGGTGCATTGGTCCGCGATTGCCAGTATCCGAAACTTTATATAAAAAGTGAGTCAAAAAAGTGTTTTTAATTAATTACCTTCCCTGAATCTTCACAGAACGAACACCGAAGGTTCTGATGCAGGCATTCTATGACTAATCTCCACGGGCTAGTCTTCACTACACTGAAACTGAATTAAAACCGTAAAGCTAGTACGACGTGTATACTGGGTGGTCCCTACGTAATGGGCCACAATTTAACTAAAGAATTGTAAATTTAAAATCTTGCGATTTAACTAAACTAACTTCAGTAAAAAAGTTAATAATAACAGGTACAAAGTGTCAAAATTTAAAAAATATTTTAAAAATATATCGATACTGTTTGATATTTTTTGAATATGGTGAATTGGTACACAAAAAGTTTTATCTTCTAATGGTGGCTTTACATCCGACATTTACTGATATGATATTCATATCAGACAGAAATTCTAGCTACTGTAAGCAATAAAAAAATCTGTTAGACATAAATATTTGACAGTTTACATTAGCCAGAATTTCTGTCTGTCTTAAATATCATGCAATTAATTAATGTCAGATGTAAACGTACCATAAGAATCTGTCTAAGCGACCGTTTTCTAGATATTTGCGTTTAGGTTATTTAATGCAACCCAAAAGTGCCTTAAAAATGCCTTATCATAAACGAATGATTTAATGTATTTATCAATATACTTTTTGGTTGCACTTAACCACCTAAATGCAAGTATCTTAAAAACGGTGGCTCAGAGCCATTCTTACAAAGTATACCTTTTTTGTATAGAAAGCATAGAATAAATTACTGGTTTATTTAGATAGTGCATATAGAGAAGCACCAAAAGTTGAGACGTTTTAGAAAAAGTCAAAGTAGTGTAGGTGGCGTCCTCTAGTCCACATAAAAATTAAGATCGGCTATTAGTATCGAGTATTCGAGTTTTATTGCAGTATTTAAAACGTTTCAAATTATTTTTAAATTCTTTTAAATATATATTTTTTTAATTTGCTTATTTTTTGTATCTCACCCAACATCAATCTTTTTAGATGGTATTTATTTGGGTACACGCCAAAATAAAATTAAAAGAACTAAAAAACTAAAAAAATATTAAACAAGTAAAAAGATAATTAAAAATCGACGTTTCGGTGGCAAATCTGCCACCGTTGTCAAGATAAATGTAATAAAAATAATAAAAATAAAAACTTACTATTATTTAGGTTTTAAAATTCACTATTTTTCTGTTTTTTTGGGATATTCTAAAAATCTGAAAACTTTGACATTAAATGTCAAAACATGTTTGTTTGGTTATAGTGTCATAGTGACATAGATAACTGGTTGCTGGTGTATTGATTGTTTATTTTACAAAAAGGTGAATAGTTAGTTAATTTTTAGTTTTCCTGAAGATACTTCAGTATCAAGCAAAGGCAACCAAGTGTTATTTAAATTAACTGAAATTGATGCTACACAATTATCTTTATTTAATAATATATACGCACTTTCTTTGATTTTGCGTTTTATTTTCAATCTTTGTGGTAAAGTTAGTTTATTTAGATTGCAATATTTAAACTGTACAGTTCTTTAGTTGAATTTTGACCTATTACCTAAGAACTGCCCTGTATAAAGTAAGGTTTTTTTAGTGAAATATTGTTATTAGTTAGCTTGCAAGTAATGCAAACCTAAAGACAATACATTTTTTTATAAAACTTACTAAAAAGGTAAAAAAAAGAGAAGTTGGAAGTATAAAAAGTTTTTGTTTGTCTCCCCGTGGCGCAGTAGACAGAGCTTTGATCTTTAAAGCCAGAAGTCGCCGGTTTGATTTGACATATTTAGGTAGTAGCTATTTAATAATAACGTATGTGGTGGCACTACGCCACTAAGGTGCTGTGAAATGCATAATTGCATGATTCAGTGCTTGGACAACGGTGACGAAACAGGGGAACGAGGGGTTAAACATCCAATAACCTGAAACCCACGGTACTCTGGTATTTAGGCAAAGGCCTTCGTGGGATGTTAAAAAGATAAAAAAAAAACAATTTATTTAATAATGTTTACAAACAAGAAGTGCTTACGTCAGTTTTTACTGAATTAACGTGTGCTATTACATTTAAATACTCAATAATTTTTTTTTAAATCACAAATATT
The DNA here is from genome assembly GCA_014170235.1 of Listronotus bonariensis. Lineage (NCBI taxonomy): Eukaryota > Metazoa > Arthropoda > Insecta > Coleoptera > Curculionidae > Listronotus > Listronotus bonariensis. Next base: position 26,332 of record JACEGR010000326.1, on the reverse strand, counting down.
AAAATAAAATAAACAATAATAAAATTGAAATTAAAATATTAATAAAATTGTTAGTTCTGTTAGTTATTACCATTGAGTAGTTTAGCACATATATGTTATTACCAAACTTTTTAAAATATTTTTAACTTTTTCGTGAGTTTTATTTTTTTTAAGTAATTGTCCCTAAAATGTTTATTTTTTGCTTTTTAGTGTATTATTATAACTATTAAATTAGTAAACATAACATAGTACCCCTTTAGTTCGGCGTAAAGGGTAAATTATACCTCCAATTTGTCAATTTTAAATGCGCCCCTGATCACTTATTTTTTCTTTATTATCTAAGCATATTTTCTACCTAGAGGCAGTTTTGCCGCACGAAGAACATACGGCAGAAAGAAAAAATATGTCCAGTACATTTCTCTCTTGCGATCTTGACAAGTTTCTTTTATGGGACCACCAAGTGCATTCTTACAAAAAAAGTTAGGATCGGTCTACAAACGCCAAAGTAATCGCGTAACAAACACAAAAAAACATATAGGCGAATTGAGAACTCGGTTAAAGTCGGTTAAAAACCAAAATTAGATAGTTGTAAATAACTTAATATGCGCTAACAAATATTTGATAACACGACACCTACTTTAATTTTAATTAGGATTGTGTAATTTTGTTAAGAATCAAACCAAGTTTAGTAATTTACAAAATTAAGCAGTTTTTACAATAATACATTTATTATGTATTATAAGCTGAATAATCGCTGATTATCAAATATAACAATTAAAAAATAAATCGTTTGTTTTACAAGCATTTCTAAAAAAATAAAGTAAATTAAGATAAGACCTAAAATTAAATAGAAATTTATTTTAAATTGAAATTTTTCATATTGTTACTTTGTCAATGTCCAGCAACAACATTAAATAATGTGTCCAAAAAGGGCGTCCAAAAACGTGTCAGTTCCCAGACGTTGATTTATACCAAGCTTCTTATATTCGAAATGGCCTGCTATAAATGTTGAATAATCCATAAGTAACGTAAAAACTTTAAAAAGGACTGCATTTTCGTACAGTTGTTTAAAACTTTGTATTTTTAATGGTCTTTAGTTTTAGTATAATAAGACCTTAAAATCACGAAATATACACATTTTCCAGCATACATTTATATATTTTTTTAACCTAAAGATATTTTTATTTATTGGTCATTAGTATTTATTACATTAATAAATAATTAAGTCAATAAATCTCAGTAAGGGCTTATTGATTTCTTTTTAGTGAGGCCCACAATAGTAGGGGAGCCCACGATGCTAAATGGGGATTTACTTAAGCGTCATAGGCAATATTATATAATGTATACCTTTTCATCGGTGGAGTAAGTGGCTATGGACTTTTAAATATATAAAAAAAACAACTATTAGTATTTCGGCTTGCAAAAATCGTTCGGGTTGTATCGGATTATATATTTTTCGTTATCCCTAATTTTTTGTTTTCAAAATAAAAAAATACCACGCTCGAAAATGTTAAACTGACGTTTGTAGCCCTATATTTCCCTTATGCCACTCTCAAATTATCAGATTATTGAAACATACACTGTAATTAACTTATCTCATCTTAATCTGACGCGCTCGACAATTTAGGATGAATATATTTTTGTTTTTTAGGATCGGCCCTCTATATAATGCTCATATTTGGTGGAGGTACTTAACTGGGTACAAGGTATCCTCCGGTATATTAATTTGCCGCGCTGTAGTAAATCCCAAAATCCTCTCTTGGGCTCCTCTACCATAAAAAAAGTTATGTATACACGTGGTGTCTTTAAAAAGGACAAAAAAATGCTATCACAAATTTCTGAGGCCAAAATCTGACGATCTAACCCAACTTATCTTAGTTTAAAAGTTGATGATTTCGGTGATGCAGGGTGTCAGTATTCGATTTGGTTTTAGTTTGTGTTTTAAATAATTTTGTTAATAATAGGTGTATTGTCAGGATGTTGGGCTAATGGGGGTTTCGGACGGTAAGAAATTGTAATCTGTTATTAATTTTATTGGTAACTCTAAGCGTACGGTATCTGCACATTTTTTCGCCCTTTCGAGGATGACCCAGGTCCGACGACCTCCACCTAGATGGTGCACTGCAGTCTTAAGGCTTATTGTACCTTGACCCCTACTCTTTTCCAGTCACACACCATTCATTCCATATCTTGGATGGTTGCTGCTCGGTACGTTCGTTCGCCCCCGAGCGGAACACCGCGTGCCGTTGCCCAAAACCGACAACGGCCCGGTCACCCATCCAAGTTATGGCCGCGCTGTTCAATGCTTAACTCCGGTGATCTACGCTGCCGATACAGCCGAAGCAGCCACAAGCGCGGCATCTGCACAAATTTAAAGCATAATAACTTTTTTAAGCCACTGTATATGTTTCTTTCTTGTTTTAAAAATATTGACCAATGATGGGTTTTTAAAATGGAATATCCTAAGTATATATTATAAGAAATATATTGCAATTTCTAACCATTAGGTATCTAAAAGTTTAGATATGTAGAAAGTAGGATTTTATTGCCGTTTTCTCTTAAAATTACATAACGATTTACACTATAAAGGATTAGTATCTGAATAAGGCATTCTGAAACACCCTGTATAGCTTAAACTTAGCCATACGGAAAGTAATTTGTTTTATTTCAAATATCTCAAAAACAACTTCTTTAATTACTTTTACTAAGTATACTTTTTATGCAAAATACTTTAAAAAAGAAATTATTATTTAAAAGTTACATATACAGTGGCTTAAAAAAGTTATTATGCTTTAAATTTGTGCAGATGCCGCGCTTGTGGGCTTCGGCTGTATCGGCAGCGTAGATCACCGGAGTTAAGCATTGAACAGCGCGACCATAACTTGGATGGGTGACCGGGCCATTGTCGGTTTTGGGCAACGGCATGCGGTGTTCTGCTCGGGGGCGAACGAACGTACCGAGCAGCAACCATCCAAGATATGGAATGAATTATGTGTGACTAAAAGAGTAGGGGTCAAGGTACAATAAGATTTAAGACTGCAGTGCACCATCTAGGTAGAGGTCGTCGGACCTGGGTCATCTCCGAAAAAGCGAAAAATAATGTGCAGATACCGTACGCGTAGAGTTACCAATAAAATTAATAACAGATTACAATTTCTTACCGTCCGAAACCCCATTAGCCAAACATCGTGACAATACACCTATTATTAACAAAATTATTTTAAACACAAACTAAAACCAAATCGAATACTGACACCCTGTATCACCGCAATCATCAACTTTTGAATCAAGATAAGTTGGGTTAGATCGTCAGATGTTGGCCTCAGAAATTTGTGATAGCATTTTTTTGTCCTTTTTAAAGACACCAGGTGTATACATAACTCCTTTTTATGGTAAAGGAGCCCAAGAGGGGATTTTGGGATTTACTACAGCGCGGCAAATTAATATACCGGAGGATACCTTGTACCCGATTAAATACCTACACCAAATATGAGCATCATATACAGGGCCGATCATAAAAAACAAAAATATATTCATCCTATATTGTCGAGCGCGTCAGATTAAGATGGGGTAAGTTAATTACATGCTAAACAGTGTATGTTCCAATAATCTGATAATTTAAGAGTGGCATAAGGGAAACAAAGGGCTACTATTTTTTTAGTAACTTGATTATTATTCTGGTACTTACTTAACGAACTTTAAAATTTAACTTTGCTATTTCATTTAATTATGTTTTTTGTTTTGGTACCTGAATCTAGGTATGTAGCACTAACAGGAGCAACATTATTAATTTGTAAATAGTTTTTAATTAATCTTTTTTATGATTAATTGTTAGCATATTATATTTAATTCATTCTTAATTTAGAAAAACATAGAACAAATAATGTATTGCTTTGGGTTAGAAATTTAGAAACCATAGTTTCAACAAAAAAATGGGTTGCATTAATTGAAAATGTCAGCAAATATAATAGATAAATAGGTGTTTAAAAAAAAATAAACAAAATGGAAGATGCTAACAATGGATTAAGAAAATTATTCAATAAAAACCATTCACAAATTAAAATATTTGCCTAAGAAAGTGCTACCCACTTAGATTTATATAACAAAAAAAACCTTATTGGGTTTAAAGGCAAAAACCAATTTTAAAAGTTGTAAAGTAAGCACGACTACAGTAATTATGTCAATAAAAAAACTAGTAACTGATTTGTTTTGCATGGCCTACTGCAAAATTTTGGATAAAAAAATATGAAAATTGGGAATTTTGTCGTTGTTTATAAAGATAAACCTATAGTGTTATAAATAAAAAAAAATTAAAAGCAAATTATTTTTTCGACAAATATACAGGGTGAACTAAGAAAATTTTGTTAAAATTCAGTCAATTATCTTTTGTCCCGTAATAGCTTCATTTATCAGAAATAATATTTAATATGGGTATTCAAAAAGTTTTATAGAATTAGCTGTTATACCACAGGGAAGAGCCAAATGTTGCATTTTGTCCAAATTTTTATACACCCTGTGAAATGATTTATCGTCACAATCTTTTCCTTTTAAAATAGAGATACCAACAAAAATAATAATAAAAAAAATGTTAACAAAAAAAGGGTCTTTAAAATCCAATACACTGGTAAAAAATTGTGACGTTTCCATTCCCACAGGGTGTTCGAAAATTTTGGCAAAATGCAGAATTTAGCTTTTTTATTCCCTGTAACAACACCTAATCTAAATAACTATCTACTTAATAATAATCTTATTGAAAGGAGATAGCAACTAGACTAAAAGTTAATTGAAATCGGTCAAAAACCAAAAAGTTATTTAGGATTGAATTTAAAAAATGTTGTTTAGTACAATAAATTTTTGACATCCTGTGTTTCCGAAATCTTTCACCAAGGTAAGTTTGGTTAGATCTTCATATTTTAGCTTTAAAAATTTAAGGTATTATTTTTTCGCAACAAACCCTGTATACAGTGCTTTTTTAATTCTCTCTTTTACTATTTTATTTTTTAATAAATTAATTTTAACAATAAAACTTAGGAGAATGAACTTAATTAAATTTAAAATTGTAAGGTGGATACGAGGAGCCATTTTATAAAAACAAAATAAGTAGAAAGAAGAGTCTTTATTTAGTGTTCTTATATATAAATGTGCAAATGTTAGTCCTGCAAATATTTTCAATAAAAGTAACAAGATAAACTTACACGAACAACTAACGCCTGTTGGCATTTCACAGCTACTTTAATTCATCTTTTTATAAAGCACACCCAAACATGTTTATTGTTTTTAAAAAACTAAAAGAAATTTAAGTAGACACCTATATGAAATAACGTCAATACAACTGCTACGAATAGTTTAGTACAAAACCGTCAAAAATTCTGGACAAAAAAATTAATTAGGCGTGTTTTTTGACTGTTCTGTAAAATATCTCTGTATGATATTTATATTTTTAGAATAAGAATAAAATTTTATGTTATACTTTGTGCAATAAACAAACTGTTTTCATTATAAAACAATACTCGCTCAATTATGTTTTATTACTTATTCGATATTTGTATCTATTCGGAGGCAGTCAGGTATCGTAAACGTCTTCGAAAATAATTTGGATATAAGTTGCAGGGGCATTAAAAAGGCTGGGAACCAATTTGCAAATTATTATTGATTCCGGAACCAATTTACATGTGACCGATTTTTTGCGTGTTTTTAAAGTAATACTGGTAAAAAAGTGTTTTTAAAAGTATAATACCTTGTTAATAAAAATATTTGTACCTGAAAAGATCGCAAACGACATTAAAAATTCCTACTTTGTCGCCACGTTCCCATCCTTAAAAAAGTTTAAAACTTTATTCAGCAAATCCTTAAAAACTGCTGTGTTACTTTAACAAAAAAATGTATCTGTATAAACTTTTCCAAGTTTTGCGTTTCGAAAGCAGCTTTCTTGGTTTTTTGTTATTTATTTATGCCAGTGTTGTGTGTATCAGCAAAATCTGCCGATGTCACCGAGTGCTTAGGCTATGATTAATGCTTTGTATGTGGTCGAGTGTGGTAGCTTACGAGAACTAAAGTCTAGAACTTAAAACTTAAGTTTTATTATGCCAGAATAGCCCATATTTTATAAAATTCTTTGGATATATTTTTCCAGAAAACAAGATATCAAAACCAGACATTTATCGGATAACTACTATGCGGAGCATTTTCACGAAACTAAAACTGTCAGAGTTAAAAATAAATTTAGTGTTTTTTTTTGCTACGTTTTCAAAATTAGTCGTCACCCAAATTGCAATGTTTGGATATTTTGTGTAAATTTTAATTTTCCCTATTGAGGTGTTATCTAAATTTACGCAACAATTAAATAATCATATTATTTATTGTTTTTCTATTGCAATAGGTGACAAGATTTTCTATAAACAAATTAAAACAAATAAAAAATATCTTAAAGCTAAGAAAGAAGACCTAATACACTTTAGATTTAAATAAAAAATTCTGTAGTCGTTAAAAAATACGTGTATTAAAATAATTGTTTTTTAACGCCCGTAAAAACACGCGGTTTTTGGTAGGGTTAACTCACTAAACCGTGTGTCTTTAAAATTAATTGTTTTTGTACCATTTCTCCTAGATTTTCCAACCAGATCCAGGGTCGGACTTGACAACTGGGTAACCGGGTAACTGCCCGGTATGCTAACGCCTTGAGGCCACTCACGGAGGTAAAGTGCGAACAATCTAAACTAATAAAAATTACGGGTTGAAGAAATTAGGCAATAATAAAAAAAAAAATTTTGCCACTTTTGCACTAAGATCAGTAAATTATTATTTGCAATATTCTTTATATCAATTTTTAATAAATGATTAAAAATAACGGTAATTAAGAGGCCTAGCTTTTAAGTCTACAATCTCCATTATTACTTTTTAACACAACAGTGAGATATATTGGTTAAGCAAACAGTTATTGGAATATCGGCCAGTAAAGCAACATAAAAGAATGTATGTAACTTATCAAATCAGAAATGTTTACATGCAGGTATTTACGTTAGATTGTCTCTTTTCCTCACATTGCCTATGTGTTGTGTTATTAGGCTGATTCTATATGTCACAATATTTGAATTGGTTATTACTAAAACACCTTAAGTCATATTTTGCCTATAATGAGATTTGTATAAAAATTACTTGCTTGAGGTACCCGCATAGATTAGTGAAAAAGTCCCGTGAGTCAACACATTAGCTATGGAAGAAATGAGAGGTCGATTTATAGCATGTAATTCTAAAATACCTTAAGTCTTTGACTTAGGGTATTTAAGTATTAAATCGTTGGTGGTTTGAAGGAACCTAATCTTAAAAGTAACATCTCTCTTGCAAAAGATAAGTAGTGTTAGTTAGTTTAAAATGGCTGAAAATGAAGAAAGTGCACATCCTAAACCAGTGCCATTCCTCGGTCTTCTGTCACCCCGTCCCGAAAGAGAAATTGCCGCCCTTTCCTGGTGCAATAAATTTTTTAAGAGCAAAAAAAAGACAAAAAGACCCCAATTTTACAACTAAATCATATCTATTAAATATTAATTCGCACATAAATATTTTAAAAAAGCAAAAAAACAACCCCCTTAAATTACACTGTTTTCAAAAAACCGTCCAAATGAAGGACGGTTTTGTCGCCCTGTGCAAATGTCCCTGCTGTACCCTCGCCAGGAATGACCCTATCCTAAACGTAACAAAAGCACCAATGTCAAGTTTCCAAAAACTAAAGCCTATGCACAAAGTCTTCCACTCCTAACTAGCAAAATATGTCACTTAAAAATATTGCTGCAGTGGGTTGAGAACAAACATAAACCCTTTTATAAAGATATATCATTAAGACTGGAAATATCAGAAAACCAAAAACTAAAAAGTAAGTTTACATTCTGATAGTTAATTTGTTTATATGTTGTAATAAAATATATCACTAACATATTGGCTTTTATTTCAAAAATCCCCAAAGTCATAATTTATAAATTATTATTATTTTTTTAAGGAATGAATCCACGCCTAGTTAGTACTTTCAGAATGTTAAATCCCCATTTAATTATTTTTATATGTTAACAGCTGGTTTATCTCGTTTTCTGAACATGTTAAAAATATGACTTAGGGTGTTTTAGTAATAAGCGATTTAATTATTTTTATTAGCGCTGATATAAATAAATTAATGTTAAAGTCATAACTACATCCGTCGCAATTTGTTCAAAATTAAAAGAAATGTATAATTTTTAGCGTATAGGTTTATTTTTTATAAAATCAAAAACTATAATTTTGAAGATTCTACAATTTAAAACTAGACCCTTCAATTATCTTCTTAAAATAAGGTTTTAAAAATAAAATGTTTATTTTTTTACTAATATTTTATAAAAAAATAGCCCGCTTTATTATTTTATTTTGTTTTAGTTTGCACGTATTTGCTAAACAATATTAATTAAAAAAAAATAAATCCTTTAATTATACAGGATTTTTAAAGTTAACTCGGTACTATTGCTGACTTTTTTACTATTTAAGATGTTTTTGATTAAATTAGCAAATAATTGTGTTTTTTAAGCTAATAAGCAAGGTAATATCAAAAAAAGTAAACAGCAAAACGTACGATCTTTTAAAGAGAATAAAAACATTTTAATTTTATATCTGGATTCTACGTAAAATTTTAGTAAAAAAATACCTACACCCATCTGTATTTAAAAGAAAGTCCCTTTGAAGATATTAACTACCGGATGACCCACTTCGTTGGGCGTTAATAATATTGTTTTTTAAAACTTTTTGTTTCATCATAATAAAATATATTTTATAGCAATAACTTTCTTAATGTAAAAGATTTTTATGATTGGTAAAGTATTTCCGAAACTTAGCCCTTACAAACAAATAATTAAAGTCACAAACTTCACCTTTTTATTTATAATAATAGTATAAATGAATGTCAAAGAAAAAATTCACCAAAAATAAGTAAATTTGTTGTTTTTTCTTATCTATAAAAAGAAATTGTAATCGAATCGGGGCCGTCCGCGTGACAAACGAGCATTCTACCACTGGACAACACCGGTGCTTACAACTAGGTCACAAACTTAACCTCTTTATAATATTAGTATACTATATGAGCAATGCGTTTTGGCACATCGGCTAGCAATAGAATAACAAAACAAGCACTATTAGTCACGCCTGTTTACATGCTGGTATTTAGTTAGATTGTCTCTTTTCCTCACATTGCCTATGTGTTATGTTATTTAACTGAACCCGTATACTAAACAAATTATTGTTTGGCTTTTCTCCAGAATTAAATTAAAAAGTTTATTCAAAACTTTAATAAAATTCAAACTTACTTTAAAAGAAATAAAATAATGAAATATTTAATATTAAGTTAGGTACAATTCAAAGGTTTTAATCTATAAAGAAAGGTTCATTAGCTCTCCGTTGAATATTAACGGTTAAGATACCTAATAGGTGTATCTTTTCCAATGACATAACATAATGGACCGACCCTTGCGATCGCTTATTGACGCCAGAGCAGTGCGAGAAAGATAGAGCTAATTACGGCAAAAACGTGCATTTATATTTGTTTACCGTTGAAAGCAGTTGAATTTAAAAGTGATTTCTTGTGTTTTAAAGTTAATTGTTATAAAAAATTTGAGTATAGTTGTTGTTCAATATGGTTCACTCATGTGCAGCCCTAAATTGCACTGCAAGGTGGAAAAAAGGCGATACAAAGAAATTCCACAGGTAGGCACCACAAAAAGGCACATTGTTTAGATAATTTTTTATTTTTATGTTTAAGTAAATAAAATGATTTTTATTTTGAATGGTACTTAGTAGAAAACGTATTTTAGAATTCCCATTAAAGATCCCAGCTTAGGAAAAGCATGGCTGCTTGCTTTAAACAGAAAAAAATTATGATCCAAAATATGGATTTATCTGTGAAAAACACTTCTTGGAAAGTGATTATAAAGTAAATGTGTACTGAAATAGAGAACTGAAAAAGGGATCTATTCCATCAGTGTTTGATTTTTCCATTCACTTAAAAAAAAATTAATAAAGAAAGAAGAACTTTGGAGAGAAAACATTCCGTATCAGGTAGATTTAATAATGTAAAAAATGTAAATAAATTATTTAAAGGGAATTTTCTTTAACAGATCAAGTAAGGGAATGTGAGGACAAGGATAGCAGTGGTACAGAAGTACAAATGGGGAACCCGAGAATACCCAACTGTTGATTACTGATTCGATGAATGAATATGTCGAGAATATTCCAGGATCTTCAACAACAGTGACTAAGCAGTGTCAGCCAGCTTTAAGGTATTAGGTGACTTCTTTAAATGATTGAAATTTCTAGTACTAATTATTATCTTTTGCATTTTAGAAGAAGACGAGAACCAATTCAATTTGGTGATTTCAAAGAATCCGATATGGACAACACGGAAAAGCGTAAAAAGTTCTGGAAGGTTGCTCATGAAGCAGTTGATAGATATAGAAAAGCCAGTAAATATTACCAGTGCAAGATTAGGAGACAAAAAATGCACATAAAGAACTTAAATTCTTTGTTGCTGAAGTTAAAAAATGAGCAAAAATTTCGTCCACACAGTTGTTTTTTTACAGGTAGATGTAATGATTATCAATAAAAAGTAACAACCAAAAGTAGATTTTTTTTTTTTAAATCTTTGGACAATCCAGGAAGGCTAAAAGCCTAAATACTAACGTACCGTGGATGTCTTAAGCGAGGTAAGAGGAAGTCTATTGACACGGGACTTTCACATGTTTTAAAATGTAATTTACGCTTATTTAGTGCAAGATTTTTGTTATTTGGTGCATGTTTATGTTAATAAGTAGGTAGATTATGATGATTGTGCTTAGTTATATAGGCTATAAAATATTTTTGAAACACAAAAATAAAAATATATTTTTGTAGTGTAATCAAGCATCAAGTACGTTTTATAAAATGTAATTGATAGATATTGAGTAGTTTTTTTATTTTGTGCATGCTTGTATTATTAAGTAGTTATGATGCTCAGACGTGATTAAGGCCAGCATTAGACTATAAGAGATAATTGGATCTTTTGTGATGCTGTCCCAAATTACACGTTATATACTTAGAAATAGATAATGGTAATGGTTAAATTAAAATTGTAGGAGAATTTCCCTGAAACCCAAAGGCAAACAATATTCAGACAATTAAAAAAGGCAATATGTCAAATTATAGCCCAGAATTAGGATGTTTTGCATTAACTTTACGTTTTTATTTTGCATCTGCTTACAAGTATGTAACTTAGGCCTTTGGAAAATATTTCCTTCCTCATCCACGTACACTATATAAATGATACTGTTCTGTTGATGGCACCCCTGGGTACACTACTAAAGCTTTTCAAGCTGTGAAGGTCAAAGTTAAGACCGAAAAACAAGATGGTAAACAGCCTGTTGCAGGACTAATAATGGATGAAATGTCTATACATGAAAATCTACAATGGACCGGGAGCAGAAATGTGGGTTATGTGGACTTTGAAACGGGAATGGTTGGGAATGACTGTTTGCCAAAAGCTAAAAATGCTTTGGTATACTAGGTGGAAGGTACCAACAGCATATTTTTTGGTTAACTCTGTGTCTGCCGAAAAAATGCAAATTTGGTGAAGGGTTGCCTACAACTACCTGAAAATACGGGAGTAATCATTAACTGACTTTCGATGGCTGTGCTACAAATGTTGCAATGTGTATAGAATTGGGTGCAAATTTGCAATTTCCAGACATAAATCCCTTTTTATAAATCCCATTAATAGTGAAAAAATTCACATAATGTTAGATGCATGCCATATGGTCAAATTAATTAGAAATACCTTGGGTGACTGGGGGTTACTAATGGATGGAAATGGAGAATGTTTAAGGTGGAATTTCTTTAAAGAGTTGGTAAAACTGCAAAATGAATTAGGCCTTCATTGTGCGACTAAATTACGTACAAGGCATATTAATTATGTCAAAGAAAAAATGAAAGTTAAGCTTGCGGTGCAAACCCTAAGTGCCAGTGTAGGGGATACCTTAGAGTATTGTGACCACGACCTAAATATTAAGGTATCTGAGGACAGTGAGGCCACTGTTTTATTATGCAGAAGTATTGACAAAATAGTTGATTTTTTAAATACAAGAAATTTTTTGAAAACACACAACATAAAAAAACCACTTTATAAAAATAATTATGAATTTGTTACATCTTTTGTGAAAGATTCAATAACATATTTAAGTTCATTAAAATCCCCAAAAGGGGAGCCAATTTTATCCCCAGTAGAGAAACTGGTTTTCTTGGCTTAATAATTTGCCTAACCAGCGTGCAAAACCTTTTTATAGTATTAGTTCAGACAGGCAAATTAAACTACAAATTAAGCCAAGACCACCTTGAGATGTTTTTTGCAGCTTTTCATCGTAGGGGTGGGTTTAATAATAATCCTACAGCGTGGCAGTTTGAAAATGTTCATAAGAGGTTACTTGTGCATACTGAGATAACATCCCCAGATACGGCAAGCTGTTTGGCACCAGATGACACCACTATTCTCAATGTTACCTTAAAAACCTGTAGCACACACACACACGTAGATTTTTTAAATGAAGAACAGTATTTTTCAAACGAGGATGAAACAAAATTTCTTATAAATTATTCCAAAATCAAAAATTGTTTATATATATATTAAATATTGTTGAATATATAGCAGGTTTTGTAAGTAAAAAGCTAATGAAATCAATAAACTGTTATATATGTGCTAGAGCTCTTTCTAGCAAGTATTCTTTGTCAACCTTATTAAATAGGAAAAATCGAGGAAAACTCTGTAAACCACCAAGAGATGTGTTAAAAATGTGTTCCATAGCAGAGGGCAAAATAAAAACGGTAACCAATTTTTCTTCTCCCAATATATTATCTAAATTAATTTCAGTAGCCATTAGAAAATTAAATATTAACCAAATATTCTTATCTCTAGCACAACGTTGTTTGGACCAGGATCCTTTAAATGGCCATATTTTACAGCTAGTAAGGTTAATTTTAAAAAACTATTTTAAAATTCGTATTCACCATTTAAACACTATAAGTAATGCAGTTGAAAATAGAATTCGTCAAAAATTAACCAAAACTATTATTTTTAGTAACCAGTAAAATAAAAACAATTTTTTTATTTGTATTTTTTTATTAGAAATTCATAATGTAAACCAATTTTACCTAAAAACACCATAAAATTGCAAACACATTTGTAAATAAATAATTATTTTTTTAGAATTTTAAGTTATTCACAGAGACCTTAAAAAATCCGAAAAAATTGTTTTTTTGCCAATATCTTGATAAATTTTAAGTTTTAATAAAAAGAGTATATAAGTACGTACTAGAGTATCTTTACAAAATTCTCGTGATTTTATTTTAATAAATGAAGTCATCAGTTTTGAAAATTAAACATTACCTAATACCATTTTTTTGGTACACTCTGTCTAATATTTTTTAAATCTTAATAATTGGTTGTTAAATCTTCATATATATACGCAATTTTGTAAATTTCCAGATGATATAATACCGTAGTTATATTGAATTGTGTCACTTTTTTTTAGTAAATGACGATTTATTATTATTATTTATATTATTATTATTATTAATAAAAAAATTATTGTTTAAAGTGTAACATGTTTTTTTACAGGTATTATTTGCTGGTGTTATAAGTTCAATAAAAATCCGCATATACTAAAATAAACTTTTTCAAAAACTCTAAATTTTTTTGTTTAATTATTTAATTTTTATAGCTGCTTTAACACAAAATATACGTTTAAATCATTAAAACTACATTAGACAAAGAATAAACAAATGTTTTTTAATATATAAAAAAACATTTATTTTAATTAAAGATTGTAGTAAGCGGTATCTGATACAAAACACCCAAGAATAGTAACAAAAATAACTTTACAAGAATTATATAGTTAAAAAATATGTATATAATGCACTAAAAATTCATTAATCTATATATAAAAAGTCGAAAAAGTTTAACAAATAAGCACAATGTTCTGAAAATATACTTTTAACCCCATATTCCCATTTAAATTCCATTTCTTGCCGTAATTAGCTCTATCTCTCTCTCGGACCTCTCTCTTTTTCGTTGGCCCCAAATAAATTTACAGCAGCAATACGTCGGCGTCGGGGTCGGTCCATTATGTCATATCATTGATCTTTTCCCAGTTAATTTTTTTAAAGTAATGTCAAACTCTAAAATGTCCATTAGACATTTCATTTTTAATAAAAAACTTTTTTAGTTTTCCAACAAGTTTATTAGTAAGTTTTTGGGTAAACTGTTTACCACATTTTTAGTAAACTATTTACTACATTTTTTGAGACGCAACCATTGGCCCAGTTTCCGTCTGGCGTCGTGTTAGAATTTTATTTTATTGAATTAAAATAATTTTAACCAAGAGCTAATAAACCTTTCTTTATAGATTGAAACCTTTGTATTGTATGTAACTTAATATTAAATATTTCATTATTTTATTTCCTATAAAGTAATCATAACTTTAATTATATTGTGTAAAAGCAGAATAGTTGTTTGTATTATATAAAAGTTTTAATTTTCTTAAAATGTTGAATAAACTTTTTGTTGTTCGTAACATTCATTATATTTATTTTTTTCTAGAAGTTGTTGTTTTTAAGATATTAGCAATTGGAAATTTTCATATTACAAAATATTAAATAACTTGGCCTTACTGTTAAGTTGCCTATATTAAATAGGTTTTATTGATATTAATACCCTTACTGAATAAAAAAAAATTATTTGCATATTTATTCAAAGGCGTATCTCTTATGCAAATATGCCTAGAGAAAATATAAAATATAGACTATAGAACTCCCGAATAGTGTAGCTTTCTGATTGTAAAAAAGTTATGATCGGATTAGTATTTGCGAGATAAGCTTAACTTTAGAGACAAAGTGTGTTAAAAAAAGCCCACTTTTTTAAAATAAATAAATTAAATTTAGGGTTTTATTAAAATAAATTATGTTGCTGCTAAAATTTATTTAAGAAAAACCCTTTGAGTCAATATCTTTCTTTAGTGTAAGATTGAAAAAGCACTAAATTAATGGTCATTCTCGAGTCTCTTTGAGTTATAAGATAACTAAACCGCTTAAATTTATTTGGGATATTTAAGATGCTGGGTAATCGGATCTGCAAAGAAACAATTAAGAAAGAGCGTTTGAGTATAAAAGTAATGTTATTAGAAAAAAGAAATAAAATTGTAAAAATACTCCATTTAGTAAAATTTGTTAGTTTAAAATGTAAGGGTATATAATATGGGATATATTGTTTTGGTTAGTTCAAAAACATTTTTTTGTTTGTTGTATGGTCCAAAGATGAGCAATTTAGCGAATTTTATACTTATTTTCTAAACTAAGAAAAATATTTAAAACTTATTTTACCTACTTTATCTTTAAAATATAAAACTTTGTAACGTACTTCTTTTGATAGTAGATATAATACTAACCTTAACAAAATCAGGTGGGACATGGCTATGCACAGAGAAAAATTTGCCGACGTACCTCAGACGTCACGTTAGTACTTGGGGTTAATATCTTTTCGACAACATTTATTTAGCGACCGGTAAGTAAATGAACTAAAAAATTACCTTTATTACCATAAATTTGTTAAAGGTTTAACTTTTTTAGTCTTTTAATTTGGGGCTTAGCTATAAACGTAATATAATTAATGATCATTTAAATGTCAGAGAAACCCCAGGATTTTTAAGCCCTTAAAATATATTAATGTTGTATAACACCAAAAAGGTAAATTTGCATGCATTTTTAAGTAAGATCTATAGTGTAATCCAAGTTTTATCGGATAAAGGTCGGGTCACACATAAACGCACCGAGCCCGACTTCACGGTAAAAGAGGAAAGTGGGGAAAATTAATTCGTAAAATGCACCTGCAGGACCTTCGGGCCGAGGTAAAAAGGCTATTTAAGAAGGCCAAAGTTAACCATGGTTGGAACTCGTACAAAGCGAAACTCAGGCAGTACAACAAAGAGATTCGCAAGGCAAAGAAAGTTCTAGGAATAATTCTGCGAGAAGATTTCAGAAACTTTCGTGTTCGCTAGAGTGAGAATCAGGGCAAAAGAGGGCTCCGATCAAGAACCCGGCCTGCTAAAGAGGGCAGATGGCTCATACTTGAGCACAACGGAGGAGAGCCTGGAGTTGCTAATAAGGACACATTTCCCGGTCTCGTCAATAGTCACCAACTCAACAAGGCTAACCCAACCCACTGATAGGCCGAAACGCCTGAAGTAAGTAGATTGGAAAAAATCAGCTGGGGTAGTAAGCCACAATTCCATCAAATGGGCCTTGGGCGAATTCCAGCCGTTTAAATCGCCCGGCCTGAACTGGTATCTTTCCAGTATTGATGCAAAGAGGACAGGACATTCTAATGCCATGTGTAGCTTGGGGCTACATACCCAAATTATGGCAAAAGGCAAGGGTGATCTACGTATCCAAGGTAGGCAAATCCCTAGAAAGAACGCCTAAGTCATACAGACCAATCAGTCTATCCTCATTTCTGCTGAAAGCGCTGAAAAAAATAGTGGATAGACACATCAGAGGAAACACCCTTAATAGGAACCCTCTGAACAAGCGCCAATACGCATATCAACCAGGAATGTCTGTAAATCTAGCACTAGACGATCTAAACAGAGTCCTGGCTAAGTCGATTGACGACAAGGTGGCGCTGGTAACAATTGTGAATATAGAAGGCGCGTTCAAAAACGTACCAACTTTCTCACCAATGAACGCGCTAAAAAAGGTATTACTGACACGATTTGCAACTGAATCGAAGCCAGCCTGAAAAACAGGGTCATAAGATCCATCTTAGGCACAGTAACAATGGAGGCCTAAGTGGAGAAGGGCTGCCCACAAGGAGGCGTTCTAATAGCGCCACTATATTGGGTAATCCTGGTAGAGGAAATTTTTGACAAATTGACTGGTGAAAAGTACAAATGCCTGAGATCCCGATGATCTCATCATTGTGGTCAGTAAAGGTCATCTAGGGCACATATCAGACAGAATGCAGAACGCCGTAGACATCGCTGACAAATGGTGCAAACAGGAGGGGCTTTCAGTCAACCCTCATAAAACAATAACCGTCTCTTTCACAAAACGAAGAGCACTGGAAGGATTAAGACTTTCCAGGCTCACCGGAGTAAAAATCCCTTTTTTTAAAGAGGTCAAATATTTAGGAGTCATCTTTGACTAAGACTCGCTTGTTTATGTATTACGGGGGCCATGAAATCGACCTCTACTGCAGCACTGGAAGTGCTGTTTAACCTATCGCCACTTCACATATACATACAGGGTGAAGTAAAAGCGGTACAATATCGTCGGAAATAAGGCCAGAGTCCTATCATAAAACAGAAAAGGGCCATACAATGGAGATTCAAGGAGGACCAAGAAGTCAACTCACTGTGTGAGATGCCTTCGGACAAAATGGTACCAAGCTAATCGCTAAACAAAGATTTTCAAACATTGATACCAGACAGAAAGACGTTGGAGCAGACATATATGGGGACAAACCAAGGGCGAAAATAAACTTGGGCCTGGGACAACACCCTATTGTGTTTCAGGCCGAAATTGTAGCCATAGAACAATGTGGTAGGGCAATCATCAGAAGGAGCTATGAAGATAAAACCATAGTGAGTTACTCAGACAGCCAGGTAGCCATCGGGCAATTAGTTCATGCTGGTGCGGGACTGCGTAGTTGCCTTGGAAGAGGTGGGTGCGTCCAACATTGCCTGGTTACCAGGACACGAAGGCCACGAAGGTAATGAGGAAGCTGATAAATTTGCAAAGGAGGGAGCTGGTAGGACAATGATAGGTCCCGAGCCCTACTGTGGTATTCCATCATGCCGAGTAAGGTCATCTATTGGATTATGTATTATAAGGCAATCTCAAGACTGGTGAACAAGAACACCGGGACAGCGTCAAGCGAAAATATTCATTAAGACTTACTCGCCAGAATTTACGAAAAACCTTGGACACACCGGGTGTTCCGTACACGCATATTTTTTGTTTACTTAATATATATTTCTTTTGTTCTAATTTTATTTTTATAATATAAGTATTAATTATAATTATTTCGTAAATAATAATTAAATTGCAAAAGGGATTTTCTTTTATTTTTCATTTTTTCTATGGTTATTTGTTTGCCGCGCTCTTTTAGCTTGGTCCGAGTCTATAGTAGGTTTATAAGCTCGCCAAAATTGAATACAAATCAGTACGATTTCGAAGCTGTAAAGGGCCAGTGTGTCGCCTAAGGCTATCTCGTACTCGGGTACCGCGTCGTGCCATACAAGTTATCATTAGCTGGATCCAGACCAATAAGGTAAGACTTGGGCCACTAATCGTCGTTTTTTTCTCTTAATTTAATTAATTAATAATTAAATTTAATAACAAAAATACAGTCCACTTTAAATCGAAAATTTTTTGAACCAGTTAATTAAAAAAAATGTTAATTACATACACCGGGAAATCATGGGCCCGGCTCCTGGCTAAACCTATGTAGGTTTTGCCAGGAGGTGGAGGAAATCGCAGAACACGTATAGTGCTACTGTGAAGCCCTTGGTTGTCTTTGATTTGCAATGCTGGCTGAAGAAAAACCTAAAGCGGCAAGATATACCAAGGAGCCAGTTTCAAGCTTGTGGAGTCTGATAAAACAGACCGGCTTGAATAGCGTTCTCTAACCTATGGACGAAGGATACACAATAAAGCTAAACAGGGTGCAGTGTTAGAGGATATGCAATCCACCTCCTAATCTAATCTTATTCCCGGCTTGGTGGGTCAGGGGTGCTGAATAAAGTAAGATAATTGGGTTGCATAGCGTGCAATGACCTATGACTTTCGAGTTCAGGAGCCTGCAGGATTGTCTACCGGGGATCCCTCAACCACCATGCGATGGTACGGGTACCCATTACAGGTAGTACTGAAGTGATTGTCTCACGTCGTTCGTAAACATTTTCAAAGCTTATTCTAGGCTTCTTCGTCACTGGCTGCGACTCACCCAAAACCGACTTCCGTAGAGTTCACTCTGCTCGGACAAACACATTCAATATCATGGAATTTGTCGTAGTAAATCAAAAACAATAGACACGTATTTTTTTATAGGTCTATGTGTTGTGTTTTTAAATATCTTGAGAACGAATTGAGATAACTTTACGAAATTAAAACCGTAATTTTATTAACAACTTTATTAGCCTCTATTAATTTTTTTCCTCTAGATATTAAAAAAATAAGGGTGGATCTCAGGGGTGATTTTATCCTTTGAAAGTACGTGTCTCATTATTTTTTGATCTACTGCCAAATATTGCAGTTTTAATAAAATCGGCGAATAACACCTAGGATAGTTTCCTTGTAAGTTTGGTTTTCTACCTAATAATTTACAATTAGTAAAGCCGTTTTTTTCTTTAAACAAATAGAATATATAATAAATCAAATATAATGTGTATAACTATACAAATTGCTTCTCACAATTATATTCACCAGCAGATACTGATTTTAAATAACTTTATGTGGAATTAATTAGATTTAAATAATAATATAACTATTAACGTGACGATCTTTTTTACTAAATAAAAAACGAGGTGCTTTGACATTTTTTTGTATACAGAGTAAGTAACGCTGAACTAAAAAGTCGATGTATTATTAGACCTAAAAGCAAGGCGGGACATACCTAACGACAAAGAGACATTTGCCGACGTCTCCCAGACGTCACGTTAGTACTTTAGGTTAATATTATCTTGACAAATATCTTTAATAACTATAATTCTACATTTATTTAGCAACCTGTAATTAAATGTACTAAAAAGTAAACTTTATTACCTGAAATTTGTTAAAGTTTTAACTTTTTTAGCCTTTTAATTTAGGGCTTAATTATAAAAACAATAAAATTAATGGCCATTTAATTGTCAGAGGAAACCCAGGGCTTCTTTAAGCTCGGAATGTTTAAGCCCTTAAAATATGTTTAAAGTTTTATTTCATCAAATAGGTTAATTGAATGCATTTTTTATGAACATCCTTAATTTGTGCCAAACTATACAGAATAATTAATCATTTATATTAAAAAGTTTGCCAAATTTAGTAAACTAAGGTTCGAATAGAAAGCGACCTTCACCCACCTGTTTACCAAATAAAAACTGTTTTATAATAAAGATAGTATTAAAACAAAGGTATATAAATAATTTACAAATAATAAGGCAGTTTTTTTTTTTTAATTGGATATATATTAAAGCCAATATAATCTTGTATGGTTATGATATTTGCAAAGTTTGTGTTTTTACAAAGAAAAAAATCTAGTTTTGGTAATTATTATAACATATTTATACTTGACAAATGGCTTAATTAAAAAATAGGATAAGGAATACAAAAAAAAAACAGGGTGATCGACTATATTTTAAATCTATTTTGACGGAAATTATTTTTGAAACAAATAAAGTTATCAACATGCGTTTTTCTGCAAAAAGTCCTATGTTTAAAAACAAATTATAGATTTAAAAAATGTCATGATATGTTATTGCCAATGAATTAATAAATACAATTTTTTACTTTAAATTTCGCAAAAAAAAATTAAATAACAAAAATAACAGCTATTGTTTTTAATATAATATGTGATATATGTGTAAAATCATTGTAAGTAAATTTGAGAGCAATAAGTGCCAAAAGTTAATTATAAATATTTTAAAATATTTTAAGAACAAGACGTGTTGGTAATAACGAAATTTTGTCAGTGCCAAAATTTACAAATTTATATGCAGTGTGTATTAGTCAAATAAAATAAACTTAATAGTAAATAAATATGGGCATATTCAACAAAACGCATAGGCACGTGGAGTTTTTATAAGGCAATTTTTTTAACAAAAAAGAATCCACAGGGTAAATTTTGCTATTTTAAATACAACACTCTGTATATTATTAAACCAACCACACATGTCAATACAATACAAACAATGTCCTATACCTATCGTAAGCAGTTTGGAAAATATTAAATTCTTTCAGATTTAGTGTAAAAATTACCTTTATAACAAAAAAAAAAACTGTAATAACCAAAATTTACAAACATTACAACATACTTGAAAATTATTAAAAAACTAAAATAATGTCAATGTGGGAGATGTTTAAAATGCTCCCTGAGAACGTCTTAGCAACATCCTAATAATAAATAATATGATACACATTTATTACTATATATAATTTTTTTTTTTTGTAAGAAGAAATGCTTTCCTTTTAATAAAATAAATTAGAATAAAAGAGAATTAATCTTTATTGTGTTAACCAATGATTTCACGCATGTTAATTGAATAAAAATAGGTCCAATTAAACAGATCAGAATAATACTATAAACCAGATAAATATACATAGAAAACATCGTATTTCCGAAATAATACGCTAAATAATAACAATAGTAGCAATAACAGACCTTAAACGAACATGACAATTATATATTAATATAGTAATTTAATGTTTAGTGGTGTTCTTATGTATTCCTTAGCGCTATAAAAGGCGTGTTGTATTAAATACAAATTGGTACCTAAATAAATTTTATACAGTTTCACATTTATAGAATTGTTCATTGACTTCTGCAAATTTAATCTCTGCAACCGCAGGTGATCTGCACTTTTAGTATTATAATTATGTACCTCTAAATTCTGCTCAAGTTCATGTCTTTTCTTGTCAATCTTAAGTAGGCTTTGAAAAATATAGATGCAGGGGACTGTCAGTAGTTTTAGACGAATAAATAATGAGGTTGAGAATGATCTCTAAAATCCACATTAGGCAATATGCGAACAGCTTTATTTTAAAAAATAAACACTCTAAGTGCTTGGCTACTATTACCCTATTGAAGAGTTTCATAGGATATGTGGAAATAAAAAAAGCAAAGTATGAACTTATCAGACATACGTTCGACATACTGAGATCGGTCTAAAAGATATGGTCTAAAGAGATCAAGCACAACACCCTTAAAACCATAGTAGTTTTCTATTTTGTTAAGCTATTTTTTATGATCGACACATTCAAAGGCTTGCTGGGGTCATACAGTGTCACCCTAAGAAGCCAGTAAAAAGAAATGATAAAATTATTTGGTTAGTCTGGTTACTTATATTGTAGCGAGTTTTTGAAAAATATTTTTGTTTTTAATCTGAAAGCATTTAATAGGGTAGATGTACCAGTATGTGTATAGGCTTTATAATATGTTGGCTTATTACAAACTTTTTCCTATACTTGTTATTGTCCCTGGGCCAGTATTAAAATAAACTTCATAATAAGAACACTTAATGCTTAACATCAGCCGCCAATGCGTTAAAAAATTTATACCCGTTACGTACATGATGCTTCTCTGATAGAGCGTTGTTCTATGCTGTTTAGGTAACAACAGAGTACGCGCTTGCGTATCATAGCCATGATTTGGGCGAGAGGACTGAAACTCCGATAGCCTTACATAAACATATGAACAAATTTCCAAAATGTAAACCCCCGCAACAGTCAATATGCCAAGGGTTCGAAAGGTGTCCCGACAAGACAATCCTGCAAGTATCCTTACAGCGTAAACACAATACCCAAAAGTGAACAGTCTTCAGAAGTGGTAACGGAAGCAGACGGATTATTCTCACATAATGTTAAGGAGGACTGTGGCTGTTTAGAGCACGAAAAACGACAGCCTTAGTTTTATTTGTATTTAAAGATAGCTTATTTTTCCTTAGCCTTTTTCTTTAAGCTGTTGTCAATAAGACCCAACGATCGTATGCGGTCTAGGGAACGCTGTTTGATGACCTGAAGCGTAATTTTGTTAAGTGTATGGTGTTTTTGGCGTAGCTTTAAAGCTATTTTTCTGATCTTTCTTGTAAAAAGGCTGTTGGCTGATATATAATTTAGTGCACTTTGAATGCGCGATGCCTCTTGTCGCATTAGATCTTTTTTTTGCAATTTGGTGAATTCTGCGTTCGGTCTTTGGAAGTGTCTGATGAAACCTATCTGAGCGGTTGTTAGGAATAAGTTGTTTTACAGCTTAATTAACAGCGTTGTTAAGTTCCAACATATCCGTTTGTTCTGAAAGTAAGACCCGAAGTTCGCTTGTGCGATGTCTTGAGATTTTATATTAGACTTGATGTTAGTAAGCCTTTCTAATAATTCGTTGTTGGCGTTCTCAGGGGCAATCTCGATTAGCACACTCTCTGCAGGCTGGATCTGTTCAGGATCCTGAATATCTAGGTCCTAAGGTGGCTCCTGTTGTCTTGGTGTTCCTCCAACCTGCCCTGCACCCCTATCCGAACGGGGTGGATTGTTGGGAGCTTGCTTATCATTGCTTCTAGGGACAATGCGAGATATCCGCGATCATGCGGGATGTCACCCCACAGAGCCACGGCGATTACCGGTATTACATAGGCTACCGGACCGATCCAAGGCCTCTTGTAGGTTGCTGATGGTATCCGACAGTATCGTCTTTCTTGGATTGTTCGTGTTCGGTAGCACCAGGAACAATGCCGGACTATGTCCTGATGGCCAGACATTATTATTATTCTTTATAAGATCCAACACGACGTATCCCATGGCTCCGACCCCATAGGGCGTCGTGCGGAAGGCCATCCATATCGAAGACCACTCCTCGCGTCCGCTCGGTCAGTGATCTTCGGCCAAATTAATTTGCCTCAGTAGACGAAGGGATCCAAGGACAACAGATTTCTGCATCTTCATCACCAGTTGTTCGGATGTATTTTCACATGCTGGAATGTACCTCATTTCCCTTAATATGTTATTCTTCATGCCTCCCAAAACGCCAATTATCGATATTTGCCTGTTTCTCCCGTTCTTTATATCGATGTTAGTTTTCGCTGGGCGTGAGAACTCTATTACATACATGGTGTGGTTTGTCTTATCAAGGAGAACGATGTCGGGTTTATTCGCCTGAATTTTGATGCGTTGTTGGGAAGCGCGTAGTTCCAGTAGCATGCGACAGTTGTCATTTCTTCCACTACTGCCTCAATGTCTCCGGGAGCAAACGGCAGTATTGCTGTTTCATCGATGCCGTAGTAATGCCTCAGGTGATAGTAAAGTACCCGGAAGAGCGTCATTATGCCGATGGATGTAGCTATTGACAGCATTATGGCCTAGCAGGACAAGCTGACAATAAATGCATAAGGGTGCTCTTAAGCCATTGTCGACAGGCTCGACATGCGGTGTCAAGAACGTTGGAAAATTGGCTTTCGGTACACCAATGTGTTTATCACCCCATCTTGGCATGTTAGTAAGAATCATTCGGTCTCAGACTTAAGCTCGTCGGATTTCAAAAACCCAAATGTAAGCTTCGAGATAGATCGAGTTTATTGATGTTTTTCCTGTAATAGACTCCGTGCTGCGGCTTATTGATGTGATCTCTAAGAGCATCCGTTGTTCGGCTCTTTTTAACTGCAGCGTTACAGCACTCGACTTCGTCTTATAAGTGACCGATCGTCATTAGCATCTCATTTTCAAACTGGAGACCGAATTTCTCCCAGCGAAGCTTCGCTCAGGCTTTCTTCGCCGTGAACAAAATGCTCCAACACTGGGCCATCCCATGTCTCCTTTTTTACTAACTGCAAAGCAGTGTGGATCCGTGCTTTTGGCGACCTGACAAGCAAGACTCAAAACCAAACGACCAAACGATCGCGCATATATTCCAAGCTTGCAAGGCCGCAACCTCCCTGATAGCGTGAGAGGTAAAATGCGGAGACTGATGACCGGGGATGGATGCTGCAGTGAAGATCATCTTTCGTGTGCTAACGTCCAGTTCGCGCAACTCTTCTCGCGTCCACTTCCCTACTCCAAACGAATAAAGCAATACAGGAACTGCTAGCATGTTAGTTGCAGCAACCTTATTCAACTCTGATAGTTCGGATTTCCATATTTTCCTTAAGCGTTGCCTGTAATTGCTTCTCAGCTCGGTCTCTACAGCTTCTTAACATCCTGAGTACGATTTTGGTCGATACCTAACATCGATACGTTTCGTTATTTCTAAGCGGACGGACAATCGCGCTATCAGCAAGTTGATCAGCCTCTGCAATCGTTACCATATCGGCCCTTTACCAACCTAAATTTTGCACATTTGTCAAGTCCGAACCCATGCCAACATCTTTGACATATTCGTGAACCACTTTAAGAGACTGTTGTAGATCTCGCCTTTCACTAGCTGCATAGAGTTCCAGGTCATCCATATGACAACAGATGGGTTACCTTACGCTCCTTCTCTTCCAGGTGGAAACCACAGCAACACCTCTGAAAGCCTGCCGCCGAGCACACGGATACGGGAAGCAAAGCGATATACAGAATAATAGAGGACTTAGTGAGTCGCCCTGAAATACGCTCCCGTTTAAATGTTATGGGATCAGTAATGATCTTTTGTGCTCCAGATGTTATGGAGAATTTAGATTTCCAGAGCGGCAGTCAGCTGTTCGATGCAACGAATCAGGTTAGGAGGAACTGTTAAGATCTTTAAGCAGATGCAATATTAATTCATGTGATGTTGTGTCAAAAGCTTTTTTGTAATCATATCCATGCCATACTAGGGTTGCGTTTGTATTGATTGAGTCTTGTGTGATGCATCTATCGATTTAAGAGATTTTCCTTGCAAACCATTGATTCCTCTTTTCCTCCTCGCTGCTCCCCCTCATATCAGAGAGAATAGATCTATTGCACTTGAGTATTCTGAGAATACAAAATTCTAGTAAAAGCCTTGTAGCTGGTATTGAGGCAAGTAATCGGTCTATAGTATTTTTGGCTGTGTTAGATCTCCCCTTTTTTGGTATGAATATCGTTCGGCCTCTCTACAAAACCATTCAGGAATTGGTGTGATCTCCATTGGGCCGCTGAATCAAAACATTCTGGCCAAAATCCGGATGTGTACTGGGGAATTTTTTCCACCAGTAGTTATTAATGCCATCCGGACCCGGTGCAGAATAATTCCTTGCACCATCTTAGGGCTGTTTTCACCTCCTCCGATGTGATTAGTGGACTTTCATGCTGGTCGTGGGTTCCTCTTGTCGGCACAATAGGCATCTAAAAGTATTCAAAGCTAGGAGTGTCCCGGCCGTAACGGCTTCGGGTCCTCGTAGACATCCTTCCAGAACTGTTCCAGAATATTTGCTTGTGGCGGATTTTCAACCGTTGGTGCTGGGCTCGCGAGAGAGCTGAGAAGGCTTAGTCACAAATTTATTTGTATCTCTGATTCCTCTAGCCTTTTCTCTTTAAGTTGTTGTTAATAACACCCAACGATCGTATGCGGTCTGTGACAACGCTGCTTGATGACCTGAAGCGTGACTCTGTTTAGTGTATGGTGTTTTTGCTATTATTATTA